>JAYDZK010000039.1:2837008-2894098 GCA_034509185.1 Euphonia xanthogaster | reverse complement strand
TTGATTGTTTAATAAACAGTTTTTTTCCACTTTTCTCCAAGGAGGTATTTTCTCCCGGACCGGTTGGGGGGAGGGGCTGATCAAATCTGCTTTCCTAGAGGAGCCCTTTGAGGGGGGTTCTCTCCCAAATTTGCCCTGAACCAGGACACCTACACAGAGCGAATCTGTATGCAAACTTTGAGATAAGAAATGCCAGTTTGAATACAAGAAGACAAGTTTTTGCTTTGAGAGGGACCAAACACTGGCAGAGGTTACCCAAAGAAGTTGTGGTACTGCCATCCCTGAAGATACTCAAACCCTGACTGGACACAGGCCTGGGCAGCTGATTCTGGGTGAGCTGGTGGAGCAGGAAATGTGGAAGAAGTCTCTTCCAGCCTCAACCAGTCTGTGATTCTGTGTATGGTGCCTGTCACGGCTCCCTATTTGCCCCCCAAAGGGCCTGAGATTAATGCAGCCCACATCTTGTTATTTCTTATTTTATTTATAATATAAAAAATGTTCAAGTGTTAAACAGTCAAGAGTTCTGACATTCAGACAATCCAGAGCAAACTTTGACAATCATCTTATGACAAATTAGCAGAGTTTTCTATCTGACCCCATCACGGGTGAAGAATAGAGGGTTTAGTTACTTTATTGCTAAAAGTTAAATGAAATAATACACTGTCAATTGTTGTATTATCTTCTCAGTCACAGCTTCACCATGCATCCAATCTACAGTATCTGAAATGCAAAGGACATGCAGAAGTAAAAATATAAAAAGAAAAAAGTCAGGCTACAATGTAAACAGGTTTGCTGCAGAGAACTGAGGAGAGGGGGGCACTTCCACGGGGGATGCTCTGCCGCCGGACACGCAGGACTGTCTCTTTGCGCCACAGAGCCGATGGCCAGAGCTGCTCCGGGTCTGGGGACGCGACGTCTGTCACCGATGGCAGGAGGTGACGGTACCAACTGTCCTTACAACACGCGGCACGGCCGTGGGGACAATCCGCTGGCTGGGCCCCCAGCAGGGCCCTGCCCGGCCACGGCAGCGGCGACAAGCGGAGCCCAGAGCGCTCGGGGTCCTGCTGGCCCCTGGGCACGTGGCCTGGCGCCGTGTCCAGGGTGACACGCGGCCGTCTGCGCCACGGGACCGCCCTGTGGGTGTCCCCTGGCAGCCCGGCCGAGGGTGTCACCCGGGACACCACAGCTCCAGCCACGGCTGCACTGCTCAGCCGAGGGACGCCGCGGCCAGCACGGCACCGGGGCGGCCACGGGCACCGCGGCTGAACGGGGCTGGCTCAGCCACCCGGATTCAAGGGGACGTGACAGGTGTGATCCACCATGGGCACAGGGCTGTCTGCCTGGCTTCACTACAGACCTGTGCCAACCCCACTCCAGACCCACCAGTGAGATGGCCAAAGGTTGAGAGCTATATTGTAAGGGCTGCTGCTGCTGCGCGATTTCGTTTTCTCTTCCTATCTGTGTGGCAAAAGAAACGTTATTTCTGCATCTCAGCACAGTGCTGTTGGGTTTCTTTTTCTCCTGATTTAAGCAAAAATACAAGTAGTTTACAGGGCAAGACAGATCCTCGTTAGACATGATAATGGAAATGCTCCCACTCATGTCCTTAATGTGTGTTTAAACAATACTTTAATGAATAAGATCATTAATAGCAGGGTACGGGGCAAGGTGGCAAGGCTGTTTTCTTCCAACAGAAGAGCGCCCTTGTGACAGGCTGTCTCCAAAACAAAAATCTATGACCTTAAAAATGCTACTGAAACAGAATCCTCGGCATGAATCCCAGCACTAGCATACAGCAAAAGGCACCACGATAGTTTTGTTTTCTATTTTTAAGTAGTCAAAAATTGGCCCACTTTTTTTTTAACTTTATTGTTTGTTTTCTTTTCTTCTTCTTTTTTTTTTTTTTTTTTTACTTTTTTTTTCTCGGAAGCTGTAAATCAAGACATTACATATAAATAGAGATTCCCTATAAAAAAGTCATTGTCGTTAGCTATTATAAGACAACTTTGCTAAAATGAAAATAAAACATTTTTATTTGTTATATTTTTTGTTTTTCCCTCTTTTATATAAAATAAAAATATTTATTTTTTTTTGTTCTGTTTTGTCTCGTTCTGCGGTTTGTGTGGTTTTGTCTCGCCCTCAGCCTCCCTCCTCTCGGCCTCCTCCACGCGGGTCGCCCATGCAGGAGCGCGGGAGGCGCCTAGAGAGGGTCGGGGTCCGCTTTGGGCGCCACGTGCGCCAGGCTGCCGCGGCCGCCGTCGCCGTGCGCGCTGTGCCCGCGGCACGAGTAGTGAGTCCGGCTGTCGCCCGGCCGGTGCAGCGGCGGCGACTCCGCGTGCGCCGCCTCATTGTTCTGAGTGCTTAGGAACGGCGTGCTCTCGGCCACCAGCTCCTCGTCAGACTCGCTGTAAGAGGCGCTGCTCAAGGAGAAGGAGTCCCGGACGGCTCTGGCTCTGTGAGGGATGTGCCCGTTCAGTTTGGATTTTTTCCACCGCCTGTTGCTGCTGGCTGTTTTCTTTGGCTGCTCTAGCGCTGTGACGTACTCCTGCGTCGTCTCGTACTCGTCGTCCTCTGTGATGCGGAAGGGGCTGGAGGGCAGGCTCCCCATGCTGTCGTTTAGGTAGGTCTTCCTTTGGTAGTAGCTGTCGTACCTCTGCGTGTCCTGGAAGGGGAGCTGGTACCGCCGCAGGAGGGGCTGCTGCTCCTCCACGCGGAAGCTGATGGGGGCCGCCGGCGGCAGGGACACGGCGTGCGCCGAGTTGGGGGACGTGATCTCGAAGGTGGGCACCTGCGTGGTCATCGAGTAGTGGAAGTCAACGGGCGACAGGCGTGCTGGTGTGGTCAGGGCCGACACGTACCTGGAAAAGCAACACCTCTGTTTGGACACCGAGCAACCTAAAAAGCACCGGCTGAGCCCGCGCTTTGCTGAACGCCTGGCCCAGGGACCCAGGAGGCCTCCTGTAAGACCAGAACGCGACGAAGAAGTCAGAGGAAGGTGGGAGTCCCCATAGCTAACGAAATCCATGTGAATTACCAGCTGCTCCATGCCGTCTCTGACCATCGTGGGAGACAAACACATGGGGCGCCACCTGTAAGAACCGTGTCTGGGCGGGCTGTTGGGGTCCACTGCAGCCAGCTATGGATCCCAGCCCACACAGTCTGACACAGACCTAAGCAAAAGACTGGAAGCGCTCTTCCCCACGTGGGAACCTACACGGTAACGTTCATTTCCAAGGTGGGCAAGAGGCTGAGGACTCAGGGTGGGAGACTTTTATACCCGGGGGAAATGGGGGGCAGAGGAGGACCACAACCAATGGGATACAAGTGGGGAAGGGCAGGGGGAAGGACTGACCAGGGAAGAGACCATCAGGGAGTACTGGGGACTAGGGTGGGTGAGGGAGAAACCATGTGATAGGTGAGGGGGAAGAACAAACCACGTGATACAACATGAACTATTCAGTGCAATATAAAGACTACTCTGTGCAAATCTCTAATAACCCAGTGCAAAACAACAATGAAATAAACTATTTGGTGCAATACAACAGCCTCCAGTGAACCTGCTCGTGAGGGTTCTCCTGGGGAATCTGCTGGAGGGACCTTGCACTGCTGTGCCAGGGGAGGCTGAGCTGCTGGCTTCAATGGGCAGCATGTGCTGAGCATCCCCCAAACTGCTTCTCCCGAGGGACTCGGTGCACAATTCCCACTCTGCATCACTGCAAACCCTGCAGCATCTCCCAGCAGGCTGAGTCATGGCTTCACTGCCTCTCATCTGCCTGACAGCTGCTTTCTGTTCCCTCTGGAGCTGCCAGGCTTGTCTCTGAGGAAGGTCCCTGGAATTCCCTCTTCCTGCTCAGGCCACAGATGGGGAAGCCCTGGGCATTGCTTTCTCTGACTTAGCAAAAATCTTGTGTCTCAAAAAGCCATCTACCACTTTCATCTGCTCTAGTGAAAACATCAGTGTGGTCACTCAGGTTTGGTCTAGCCCCTCTCTCTAGCCCTTTCTTCAGCACCACCTCTTTCTAAGGAGCAGATCATCTTTCCTCTTGATATTCCCAGTGGTATCTCTGCCCAATTCCACCTGCCCAGGCTCTCTCACTCACTCAGGCCTTTTTACTCATGTGTTTTGTGATGTATGAGATCTCCATAGGAGCTGGGTCAGTCTGCCTGAATGGACCAGGGACAGGAATGAGAGCAGGAGATGCTGCCTTTCTCCTTTGCCCCATGGATAAGTTCCACTTCCTTGAAGGGCAACTGCCCAAGAGGGGCAATGTGGCCACCAAGAGTCACTCGTGGCCACCTGCAAAGGGCTGGAACAAGGGTGGAGATGTGCCTCTGCTCCATGAGGAACCAGCCTGGGAAGAGGACAGCTGCTGCTGCTGGTGTCTCAGCTCTGCAGCTGCGTTCCTTGAGGGCTGGGTCCTACCGAGTCCTGTCCCAAGGCTGTGCCCATGTGTAGCACCCTCCCACCGGGCCAGGATGGTGCTGAGGACAGACACCTTTTCCCCAAGCACCTGAGGGCCAGACACTGCTTGGCAGCCCACCATGCTGCCCAGGGTATTCTCCCAGCCAGTTTTTCTCTACAGTTGCTGACTGCAGCCAGGCATATTCCACACCCATCATCCCTGTGCTCCAAACCTACATTGCCACCAGGGTGCAGAGCTGGCTGCTGCCTGACCAGAGTGGCCTCCTGGGGAAATTTGGCTTCCTCTGGTAGGACCAGGCCTGGAGTTTCCCCCATTCTACCGTGGCACCGCCACTCTAGGGCTGGCAAAGGCAAACGCTTTTGGGCTTGGCACAGAGGCGTGGCTTGCCTCTGCTGTGCTGTGGAGGCAGCAAGCAGTGGGCTCTGACCTCTCGCTGTGGGGCGAGTCGCGCAGGGAATCCACGGAGTCGCGGTACTGCGTCGTGGGCCGCCGCTGCTCCTCGATGCAGAAGGTGGCCCCGCGGCGAGCCCGCGCCTCCACGCACGCAGGGCTGTTGCATTTACTGGTTCCCACCGAGGACAGCATTATCCCAGACTGGGAATCTGAAGTCAGGCTCTCTGTTCGCTCCAAGCTCCAGGTGTGGCTTTCATGTCTGTGGAGCAAAGCCCATGTGGACAGTGAGCAAGGAACCCCCACCCAGCTGTTCTCCAAAGACACAGGCACTGCTCATGCTCGGCTCTGCACCTCTGCACTGCTGTCCCCCTTCTCCCTCTCTCTCATTAGGATACATCTGGCCATGGAAGCCCAGATTCCCAACCCTACCTTTGATTTGCCATTCTTTGCTCCTTCTTGGAGATGCCATTAGAGGACAAAGGAAGTAAACCAGCGCAACACCAGGTATTTATCCCACCACGGTGGAATACATGCCTGGGAGCACGATGGGACAGCCTCTGGAGGGAGGCCAGGGCAATTCTGCTTTGTGCTTGCAAAGTGTTCTGGGTGTGGAATAACACATTGGCTATGCCAAGGCAAGTCAGCCAAGTTCCTTCAAATGTGCCACCTGCACTGCCAAGTGACAGCCCCTTTGGAATTGCTACCAGAGAGGAGCCAGGAGAAGCCACTCAAAATTAGCAGAGCAAAGTCTACCAAAGATTTTGGCAGGAAAACACTTTCAAGGTGCTAGACAAAGACCATGATGTGCTGAGCCGCTGCAGCCCCACCAGCCCCAGCCTTGGTGCAAAGAGAACTTCCCACGAGGACTCACTGGGGATGCACAGGGCCACCTGCACACTGGGGTCCCACCAGTGCCACGGCCACTGTGCTGACCCCCACCATTGCAGAGATACGTGACACATGAGAGCAGCCCCTCTCAACGCCCAAACTGCAGATGGAGCTGTGTGGGCGGAGGATTTTGGGTGGGGGTTTACAGAGAAGAACAGCCCTCATTAAGATTTCCCAAGAACTCGTTAATTATTGATGGCTCCAGGCACATGCTCATTTATAACTTCAAACAGCGTCCTCATTAAAGGCACTGATGGAGTAAAATGGAGCCTGATTATGCCAGTAGTTTGCCTCTGGCATGACTTCAAGAAGCACCTGCTTGCTGCACTTGACTCAGGAAAATGAGGTGGCAGGTAGCCAGGACCAGAGGCTACCCAAGGTAGGTTCCTCCCTACAGCTGTCATGAGCTAATGCTGCCCTCCAGACACACCTTCGTGTCTTCAGAGGGTGCCCAGGGATGGCCCAGGCCTTTTAAGTGAGCATGGAAGACCAGCAAGGTGCAGCTCTGCAGGCACAGGAGCCTCTGTGCACCTGGCTCAAGCTTGCACACACCTAGCCAGGGCTGGGCTGAAGAGCATGAATGCAAAAAAACCTGGAGAACATATTGTCTAGCTCATGAGGAATGGATTTCCCTGGAAAAAAGAATCATTCCCAGCCAATCAAGTCATTCCTGGCTCCCTCTCTACTTGCTGGAGGTATAGCCAGAGGAATCTGGGGAGGAATTCACCTGAAAATCCAAGTCTAACATCTGAAGTTGATCTTGCCCATTGTAACTGAGAGTACTTGCTCAACCCTGTGGAATGCCTGGACCCTAAGGAAACCTGCCTGGAGCCATCTGTGAGCTTCAGCTGAAAGAATTCCTGCGTTCCGGATGAATGGAGACAACCCCATCAGGCTAATGAAGGACATGAGCCAGTCACATATCAAAGGCAAGAGATCTCCAAGGAAAACCCCTGTCACCTACTGGAAGAAGCACAAGGGCTGTCTAAGAGGAGGGACTGGAACATCCAAGCTCAGAACAGCACAGGACTTTCTTTAGAGCATTCGAAAGAAAGACTTTTTTGGACATCATAAAAATAGGGAGGTGCACCTCCAATTTAAATGTTCTAAGAAACCTTGAGAAGATTCAGGTTCCAAGCCATGGTGTTCTTCCCCCAGAAGTTATTTTGAAATGAAAACAAAAAGTATGTCTCATCCTTTGTCACAAAGCACTATTGGTACTTTCCTGCTAGACCAAGTTTTCCAAAAAGCTTCAGAATGACTTCCAGTGAAAGAGGAGCCACCACCTGAAATGAAGGCTGATAAATTTCACAGGAGCATTTTCTTTCTGGTCAAAACCTGTGACTTCCAAGTCAGACCTTGACTCTGAGGAAGCAATCAAAACATTTGGTGATATTTTGTGTAATGAAGTATTTCAGATGGCTGCAGACACACCCTGCAAAACCTTTCCTACACACATCCTCCCGTTTGGGTCTGTGCAAAGCATGGAAGAACAGGCTCATTTCCTCCTGTTTTCCAGCTATGTCAGTGCTGCAGGATCCTGCTGGCACCTCCCTGCAGGTCAAGGAACACACTTTTCCACACCTCTCACTAACCAGCTGTGCTTGCAGAGTCCTGCAGGGTAGACATGGCTTGTATGCCACTACAGAGCCAAACATCAAGTGAAAACAGAAAGGGAGGTGAAAGAAAAATCTTAGACTCTCTCAGCATCCTACGGCAAATAGCAGGAAAAGGTCCAGAGAAAATGGTATACATCACCTCTGGCTGGAGGTTGGAGTGGCTGTGGAGCAGTGATGGGACGGGGAGCAGGAGTGACTTCCCGAAAAGGTTGTCTCTGTTTCCCTTCGGATCACGTGCTCGGTGGCAGAAACATTCTTAGAAATATACTGCAAAAGAAGAAGAATCACACAGATCAGCCACCAGTCTGTCAATGCTGCCAAAGAAAAATTTAGCTGGACTGATTACTTCATGTGAAATCAGTGAGGACTGAGTGAACCCAGAAGCTCTGCACCCCACAGGGAGGGACAAGGAGGGTGGAGGCTTTTTTCTGCCCCTTCACTTTGAACACTGGGAAAGGCCTGTGGCACAGGGATTGCAGAAGGGTTTGCAGAGCCAAGGAATTTCCCAAAGGACACTGGTACCATGTGTAGCTACTGAGCAGAGACACATCTCTGACCACAGCTGGCTACACCCGACCGAGTACCAGCAAAAAGAGAACAACGTGAAATCTGTCAGGGGTGTGAGTCCTACAGAAACACCAGATGTGATCCAAATATTTATGCTGAGATATTCCTCCATCTAACAACCAGCCCTGCTTCTCACAGGGGCACTAAGCTCTCTGAGAGTCAGTACTATAGGGCCAGGGGATGCGGTTCTTAGAATTCCTTTTCTCCTTCCTTCCTGGTTGGGATCCAACCTAGCTAAACTTTAATATCCTAAGGCTGACCCAACAGAGCTTGCAGCTGATTGATTGGATTCATTTCCAACTACTTCTTGTTCGCCTCTGCCTCCCCCTTCCCTTTTTCTGACCCCTTTCAAGGCCTTGGTCCAGCAAGGCACTTCAGCCCATTGAAGGCCCTTGAGTCCACGGGGTTTGATGGGAATCTCGCACGACCGAAGTCACAAGAGTGGCTGAACTGCCCTCTGGATCCTGTCCTAGAGAGACTAAGATTGTTCTCATAGGTGTGACAGTGGCATCCCACCAGGACAGAACCCCTGGCATGGGCAGGTGGGCTGATGGACAGCTGACCACATCACCATGACGTGTTTCACCACGGCGACTCTGGTCACTGCCATGCTGGTCCCATTCGTCATCCCACCAAGTGGGACTTGACAGGACAGCATAATAAACAGGAAGCATTTGGAACATCTCTCCTAGTGGCAATCAGGGTCACACTTGATTAATCAAAACAAGCCTATCCCAAATGTCTGAATCTCATCCTGTACTTCAAAGCAAAATGACATTTCCCTTCAGATGTTGGTTTTGGAAATGTTTCTGTTCAGAATCTTTCCCTTTGCTCAAGTTTGTTTGTGCTTTGCTCCTCACACACAGGCACACAGGTGTGTAAGGATACACATCCACGTCAAACCCCTGGCAGAATACAGCCCCTCAGGAGCATGCAGGGAGATGGAGGCAAAGGGTCTCACATCAGCCATTTGGATTTCCTCAGGATCCAAACGTGGATGGCTTGGCCCGTTCGCAAGGCTCCGGTTTTGATGAGCAGGACACATGTTCTGCCGTAAGTGGTTATGCATTTGTTTTCTTTGTTTCCTTTAGAACAGAAAAAAATCTATTAGGAACCCTTCTCTCATGGGGCTCTGTGCCTCCAGAGATGAAAGAGAAGGCAAATCTTCAACATGTGAATGTTCCAGTTTTTATTCCAGTTAGTATTTGCAGAAAGTTGCAAACAACACAAAACAAGGCATTCAACACTTAACACCCGCTACTGCTTTTCCAAACAAAAGGTTAACTTTTCTTCTCATGGACAGTTTGGGGGGCTGGGTCCAGGGCCCCCTTTCCAAGGCAAGGCCCAGCACAATGCAGCAGAGCCTGCTGGCAGTGGAGAAAAGAGGGGAGAAGGAGAAGCGAATCCTGACTTGGCTGTGGTGACAAAGCACTTGACCTGTCCTGCATGCAGGACACAGTGGCAAAGCCTACCCATGCCCAGGGTGAAACATCTGCTCCACAAGACCCACTGATTGCAGGGGCACTCTCAACTGAGGTGCAGGCTGAGTAGGGAGAAAAGTGCTGTCCAGGCAGGGAAGGCTGACCATAAAAAAGGTTCCCAAGCCTCCTGTTCCATTAGGGGAATTCCCTGCAATGTACACAGCTGAGCCCACAGCTCCTGCAAAACAGCCCAGTGTGCTTCTGCTGGCAGAAGCTGAGCTGCTGGCTTGGGGATCAGCTTTTCCCTGCAACACAGCATCACCTGGCTGGGCAAAATGATGTTCCAGGGGACAAGCAAATGGTGCCAGGAAAACATCCTATTCAAACACAGACTGGTAGGAGCTTCACTGGCCTCCTGCAGGAGACCTTCCTGGGAGCACCACAGCACATCATCTCCTAAAATTAGCATTTGGGTGAAAAGCATGGAACACGAACACTGCCACTCACTAACCTGTAGCCAGTTCTTGCCTGTGAGCCCCCCATACTCACTTGGTTTTACAGTAAGCTACCACACAGACGATGCCCACCACAAGCAAGGCAACACAGATTCCCGTGATGGTTAAAACCCTCTTCTGGTAGAGCTCCTCTGCTTCTGCAAATGGAGAGAAAGGAACCAGTTACTGATGGGCTCCAGCACTGGGCTGCTTCTGGCTGCAGGGGAACCAGCACTGCATGGGGGGGAGGCGGAGGACAGGGCTCGGGCAGACCTCCTGCCAATCCTCCTGCCAATCCTCCTGCCAATCCTCCTGCCAATCCCCTGCCTGCCTAATGGCTGCCCCAGACCTGAGCCCAGCTGGCCCAACCTTCCTCACCCCTCAAAAGATCCTTCTTGTCTCCCTGTGCCTTTGCCCTCTCTCGGTAGCTCACCCCTTCTGCACTCACACTTCTCACCTTCCCTTCCTTTCCCACAGTGACTAATCTCACAAAGCCCCACGATTCTCCTCTCCCTTCCAGCAGATCCCCCCTCTCTGGTGCCTTGACCAGCTGGCACAGGAGCCCTGGAGCATGCCCCACTCCCCAGGAGCACACACAGGAGCCCTGTGATCCCTGACCCCAGGCTCAGGATGCCTCTGCCTCCAGCAGCTGCATGCCCTGGAGCAACAGGCCCCAGAGCATGTAGGTGCTGAAAGGGACATCCTGGAACAGTCAAAAGGCAGCATGAGGATGGAGAAGTGATAGCGTGTCAGGCAAAGAAAAGGGAGTGGAGTGATTAAAATACAGGAACCAGTCATGGATTTTTAATGAAACCCTAGGAGGACATTCATACCATTGCATCAGGTAGCTCAGAGGCACACACAAAATGTAAGCAGCTTGCTGATGCCTCTCAAACACCACCAAGTGTCACGGGCTGCCTGTCAAACCAGAAGAGCCAGTCACAAAACCCAGGCCAGGCTGGAAGGGAGGTGATTCATTCCCATCCACCAAAGCTCCCAGGAGATGCTCAGGTCTCATCTGCACTGCACCTGGGCAGCAACACCGTGGCCAGGACACCTCTTCCTCTGGGGCTGCACCAGGGCAGATGTGACATCCAGCAACCCCTGCCGAGAGCAGCAGAGGCAGTTTGGCTTCTCCAGCTGGAGGACTGACAGAAGGATTCAGTGCAGAGCTGCCATGAGGGCTTCAGCTCAGCAGCTATGAACAAAGTCCTCACGCCCCCACACTGTGTGTTAGTGCTAAACTTATTGGGGTTTGTGCCATTAATACTCGTTGATTTTTTTTTTCTGTCTAGATTAGCAATAAAAGTCATGCCATGGTTGATGTGCTCAGTGTGCTTCCCCACACAACTGAAAAAATTCTGAACAGACTATGTGATACCCCCTGTGCCACCAAACACTCAAATACAAAACCAGAAGAGAAACAGGTCTGGTCCCAGAAACCCCTGGGACTAGACTTCAGCAAAAAAAAAAGTGAGTGGGAATGAAACATTCCAGACAACTGGACATTTAGAACAATTTCAGCTTGCCATTCTAGGTTGAAAAAAGCATTTTTGGAGAATAAAAAACGGTGCTAGGAAAAATGGTTTCCACTTTCTTACTCTCAAAATGGCAACGGACAAAGGTTTGGTAAACAAGGACTGGCAAAGAAAACAACCCTGGCATGAAGATGCCAAATATAATAAACAAAGCTTTCTTATGGGATTTTTCCCTTGCAAGGAACCAGGTGGAGCTGGAATGGGGGAAGAGCCCACTCTGGGGTGAAACTCCTCCTTCATGGACACGTTTCTTTGGTATGGGTGCCTAATCCCAGGCATCACAACCATGGCAGACACGATTTCTTCCTCTTGCACATCTTTGGGAGCTGGATTACAGTTGTACAGCTCCCTCCTTCAGACAGGATTTTATACAAAATCTCCTTCAGAGGTTTTATACAAATTAGGAAAACCAGCTGGGATCACATCCTGGTTATGTGGATGGCACTGGGCAAAAATTTTGCTACTTCTCAGCAAAACTACTTTAACCAAAAAAAAAAAAAAAAGAAAAAAAATGCTGGGAGGAAGGTCAGTTTTCAGCAGTAATTCTTCAATAGCAAGGCTTTTTTCCCTAAGCAGAAATAATTGCCTTTGAATCACGGTGGTGGAAGAAAGAGCAAGGACATTAAAACTACGGGGGGGTTTCTGTTTTCTTTGTTGATTGTTTGGGGTTTTTTGTTTGTTTATTTGGCTGGGATTTTTTTTACCTGTAACAGGACAAAACTCTTTGGCCAAGGCTCAAATCCCAGCCTTTGTTTTGGTGGTTATGTCAGCATGGGACCCTGACTCTGGCGGGTCTGACTGTCCTGAACCTTCACCTGGGTTGCAGGGGAATGTTTCAGCTCATCAGAAATGCAGATTTGGCCTCTCTGTCTCGAGCTGACAGCTCTGCTACATGAAGCAGGGAAGTGTGAGGCTGTGCATCACTGCTGCAAACTAAAAGCTGAATGATCTGCTGATAGCACTTTAGCTTGGTTCCCAGCATCTCATTAAAGCTGATGCTCAATAACAGTATCTGCACATTGCATGACCAGTGACACTGGCACTGAGAAATTTTTCCCTCTTCAACAGAATGGGGGAGTGGCCCAAGCAACACCTCAGATGAGGCTGAGCAAAGCTTTATATGTTTTTAATTTTTTTAATAGCTCATTTGCAGAACCTAATCCTCCAATTTTTAGGCACTTTTCAAATAGCACGCAGGTAAAATTGAAAGAAAACCCTCCAGTTCTAACCAGAAACCCTGAGACAAGACAAATGGAAGGACCATTTCCACTAATCACTTGGGGCAAAACCATCTCAACAGCAACAGAAAGGAAATGAGAGAGTGCACGCTGCAGCTTTGTATTTGAGCAGGTGAGATCCCAGAGCAGGTCCACTTGTGTCTCTGTGCTCTACAAACACAGCTGCAGCAGCAGCAGCATCACTTGTACAGCAGCAAACACTGAGAACAACCCACGTGGTGCCACACGATGCCAACAGAGCCACAGGGCAGCCATGGTGCCACAGCAAGGCGTGACAGTGACAGACAAATGGCAGAGGGGAGACACTGCAGACAGGATGTGCGCGCTTCCTGATGACATGGAGAATGCACGGGGAACAGGACACAAGGTCAACAAAAAAGGGATGTCAAAAATCCTCAATTTGAAGGTTTGTCCAAGTGTATTAGCATTAGCAGCACTGCTTTCTCTGAAGCTCCCTGACTATGAAATTCCCACATTTTCTGCTCCAGTCCTGGGGGATCAAACATGCAAAAACTAGAGGAGATGCATTTATCCAGCCTCAGTTAGTCAATGTCCCTCCACCTCAGGGACTTCAGAAGACAACTTAGGATCCACAACTGGAAGACTGGTGTCCTCATACCTCTAGCAAAGGGAACTGAAGCATCTTCACGTGAAGATCTGCTCTGGCTGACACTGCCAGGCCAATGCTTTTAGGTTAAGTGATCAATCACAGAATCATGACAGAATCCTTGAATGGTTTGGGTTGGAAGGGACCTTAAAGCTCATCTTGTTCCAACCCCCTTGCACCATCCCAGGCTGCCCAACCCCTCTGCTCTCTCCTGACCAGCCCTCCCTGCTCTTGGCTTGCACCCTCCAGGGAAAATTTGCCTCAAGGATTTGATTTCCCAAGTGCTTATTCAAGGGATAACTTGATATATAGCTAAAACCAGACTGAGGAGAATGGAAAGAAAATAATATGATTATGAGTAACTGGGCAGGAGCAGGTAAATGCCCAAAGGGGATATTTTTGAAAGCATTTAACTCACTGAAGTGTTTTCCCAAGCTTGCCACTGGGGTGCTCAGCATTACACCCTCCACTCTCATGGGCAGCTACTGACTTCCCTGGGATACTTTTCCAGACTAACTTGTCTCATGCCATCTTTCTTGGCACAATTTCACCCTGCTCAAGAACCAAAACGAGCTGCTCAATTTTGGGAGGAGGAATGGCAAAGCTCATCCTGACCCTTTGCAGGATCTGGTGGAGGTTAGTGTGGCTGGGATGGCAACTTCTATAACAGCCCTGATATTTCTAGAACTTCTCTTCCCATTCCTGGAATTCCTGCCTGTCCCCAAGCAGTGCCTGCTGGCAACCTTTTGGATGGACACAAGACCCCAGGTTTTCAGTTAAATACACAAAAGCATGTGGAATGGAGATGTATGGCAATTGTAACATCCCAGTCATGCCACACACGCCACACTGCTGCTTGGAACAAAGAAAAAAGTGCTGCTAAAAATACACCTGCATTTTCATAGGTTTGCATTTAGAATTTGTGATTTGCTTTGTTTTGGTTTTGGTTGCTGTTTTGTTCGGTTTTTTGGTTTTTTTTTCAATCCAAACATCTATCTTGGTGCCAGGGAAGAGAACAGAACAGTTGATTTTTTAATCATCCCATTAAAGCCATAAATATAATGTTGGAAGCTCTTAATGGCTTCTGATTAATAAATGAATGGTTGTTCCATACCCTTTAATTCAAATCCAAGATGCTCTGCCAATGCAGAAAGAAGACGAGGAAGAGAAAGAGAAAAAGAAAAACAGGTCTGTCAGAGAACTCTAAAATACAAACACACACACTGTGCAGTTACAGCAGGTTAGCTTTTGGTAGGCTCAGCAGCACTCACACAGAGACACTGTATGCTTCAGAGCATTTCAAACCCCCACCACAACTCACATGTTATGCAAAGAAAGACCCAAACAAATTGCAGTGGAAGTTAATTATGAATTCTTTCAGTTAATTATGAATTCTTTCGAGATGAGCCATGTTTGTTAGTACCTGATATGGAATTCACTGTTTAGGCAGGGGAAAAAAAAAAAAAAAGAAAAAAATATAGGAAAGGTACACTTGTTCTGAAACAACTCCTGACAGGTCAAAACACATAAGAGACTGCATGAGCCTGGTAAAAACCATTCATTCCCTTTCCACAGGGCAGATCTGCCCTGGCTGGTCTCCCACGCCCGGTGTGCCCGGGGCTGTGCTCCAGAGAGGAGCTGGGCACGGGGCTGGGAGGGCTCCTGCTGGGGCTGGCCAGCACCCTGCTGCTGCCCACCTCACCCCAGCCCCGGGCACAGCAGCCCTGGCAGCACAAACCCCCCATGCCCCTACCCTGCCAGCCCTGCCCTGCCAACCACGGGTGCTGCGAGGGACGAGGTGCCCGGGCAAGGCAATGGATCCAAAAGTGCAAGTGGCACTGAAAGCTCCCCTCGAGCCCGTGGCCTTCCAAAGTGCACTCCTGCCGTGGCTCTGCACTGGTTTAGTGTGCTGCACAAAGCCCAAGTGGGAGCGTGTGCTTTCAGATTCATATTCTGCACAAGTAAGATTGCAGCTCATCTTGCAGAGACAGTGCTAAGCACAGGAGTCTGCCCAATGAATCAACAGTGCAAAACAGGTATCCTGAATTTTAGTCATTTTCCTGGTACAGATATCACCTAAAGACAGCTTTTCTTAGGTAAACATGAAAGTTCTCCATACTTACCACCACACACAAAAGTGAGCTCTGCTGCTCCCAATCACCATACACACAAGATTATTTGCAGCTTGGAGATGTCCAGATTTATTTACTATATTTTCCATAGGAACTGCTTTTTGCTGCACAGAAATATTTGCTTTCTTTTGCAGTGCTGTTCAAAATTTAGGCAGGGGTGGGTGGGGAATTAGCACTAATTGTTACAGAACATGTAAACACGTGTTCTAAAGCAGGTTCTTCTCTTCAAACCAGGGCTGATGTTTGGGGGGCCTTTTGTAGGGGAAAGTTTGGGTTCTTTAAGGTTTTGTATAATTTAAAGGCCACAAAACCTGGCTGCTCTCGGCTTCACATCTCACATTTGTGTGAAAGGAATGGCAAACTTTACAGAGCATTTCACAGTCATTTTGTATTTTTGTACATTTTGTGGCAGTGACATGGACATAATGTGGTGGGCAGCAAAGAACTGGACAGAATATATTCATCCTAAACCACCTGGCTATCACATCCAGCCCTGACCCTTTTTTAAGTCTTCCTTCCATTGCACAAACCTTTCTCCCCTGACACTGACAAATGCATGGAGAGATACCTCAAGTTTCATCCCTAAATCTGACCTGCTGGTCCATCTGCACACACACGTTCCTCCCTGTTCCAGGATTTTCTGCAACATCTGCAGCAGCAAATGGATGCAATTCAAAACATTTTCATGATTTTTTGCAAACTCAGAAACGCCTGTGAGAACAGAGGTGGTGGGCAGGACCAGGGGAGCTCGAGCCCCTCTCATGTCAGAGCTGCTGCTTCTTTTGGCTCCCCAGGCTCAGGGAGCAGAGACAGCCAGCTGGCTGGGAAAGCTGTGCCAGTGTCTCACTACCATCACAGGGAAGAATTCCTTCCTAATGTCCAATCTAAACCTGCTCTCTGTCAGTTTGAAGCCATTCCCCCTTGTTGTGTCGCTCCAAGCCCTCTGAATCTCTCCACATTTCTTCTTGTCCTCTCCAGCTTCAAGAGGAAAAGCTCCACTGGAAGCAATTTATCCAAGGGCTACCACTCAAATAAACTGGGGTGAGACAGCCCTGAGATGGCAGCTGCAGGCTGAGGAAATGGGCAAAGCATTTTTCTCATGGCCTTCATCATCATCCTCCTCCTCCTGTCTGCACCGCACACATCCTGAGCACCCTGAACTGCTGTGGCACCCCGAGCTCCCTGAACTGGGGACATGAGGGTTTGTTTGGAAAATCTCATTCCAAATGTGCCTCCTGAATCTTTCTGAAAATCTTTTTTCTCAGCATCAGACAAAAGACAAACTCCTGCATTTACTTCACCTGCAGTGACTCTGTGACTATGATGCATTGTAGTTATTTTAAAAGATGAACTGACAAAAACATTTAATGTAAAGTATTCCTGTAGGAGCAACACCTCAAGCAAGATGACTCTCACTGAACTGCAGATTTATTGGATGATTAAAAAGGATGAAAGCCTTAGCAAACAGCTGTGAAAACTGGGGCTGTGCTCACTTGGTCTTCAGATTGTCCAAGAACATTGATAAGATGTTTAGTTACTGCACATTATTCCCTCAAAATACACTCTCTGGGACACAGAGCATGCTCCAAAGCACAGAACTGACATCTGAGGACGAGCAGGGTAATAAATTGGTGATAATTTTGTTGCTAATCGATTGTGTTGACAAGAGCAGCACTTGCAGGTCTCTGACTCAGGGTTTTCCCAGGGTGTACAGGGAGCAATGCAGGACAGGGGGACACGATGGGGACAGAGGGCCCTGAGCCTGTGTCAGGAGCTGGGGGACATGTGGGATCTCCAGGAACAGGGAGTCTGTAAATGTCCCACAAGCTCCACAGCCATTCACCTTCTCCAGTCCTGCAGCAATCAAACAAATTTGGTTGGCATAAGAGCCCAAACACACAACAACAGAGTGTTCAAAATCTGCTGCGGGTTTGGAGCATGCAATTAACTTTAGGAGATCCCAAGGGGAACCTGGGCTGTGTCCTGGGGAGAGGGATCACCCTGCCATGCTAAACCACAACCACCCTGTAATTACCCAGCCACACCACAGCACAGCCATCAGCCTGTAATTCAGGGGTCAGCAGTTACCCTGCCACTGAATGGAAGCTGCAGAGTGCCTGTGGAATTTAAAATGCTGCTAAATATTGGTTTGGGGGTCAGATGAGTGAGAGGTGGAGGAGGAAGCAGAAATTTCTGTCAAATAAAGAAATAATCTTTCATTTATCATTTTTGTACTGCAGTCACAGCAGGTAGGAAGCCACTGCTGAATGAGTGAGGTGAACAGAGAAGCTAAAATTCAGGAGCTTGAGGTGGTACATTTATCCCTCTGCTCAGCAGGACACCTCACCTGAGCACGAGGAGCCAGAGGCCACCCAGGGTCACTCTCACCTGCCAGGGTGGGCACAGCCTGGTGAGTGCTGGGGGAGAGGGACCATCCTCCAGAAAAACAAGAAAGCTCTCAGCCAGTGAAGCCACAGTGCCCCACGATGGCTGGGCCAGCAGCACTGGAGCCAGCTCAGGTGCTGCTGTGGGAACAGCTGAGGACAAAGCTGCTCTCCCAAGGGATACCTGCTGGAAATCCTGCTCTGTGTTTCCAAGCAGACCAGGAGGAAGGCTCCAGCTGAGAATTAGAATTCAATTTGTAAAGAAACCACCAATTAAATATGAGGTAAAAAGGGAGAATATGCTAGATGACATTGCATATGAATGTCAGCTCTGTTTGAGGGTGTTTACAGGCAGGCTACAGCCTGCAATTTTAATTGGATCACAAAGTAGAAAATGAAAATGTTTCACTAACCAAGATGAATGGTATGACATTTGTCCTCCAGATTGGTGATGATTATTTGTGGAGATGAATAAACAGCAAAGTTAAGATGAAGTTTCAGTTTCCACAAGCAAGAGGGAAGCATAAATACAAAACTTTATCCCAATTTTCTAAACTGTTCCATAAATCACAAGTGGAAAGAATCCAAATGTGCAGATTTAGGAAACATAAATGTTCCTGCTGACCACGTTTAACTTTCAGGATCTCAGCTGCACCAGGACTGAAACAGCTGCCAAGATGTCTTACAAAACCTTTACCACCAGCCAGCCCAAAGCCTGGCAAGTTATTGGTAAACCTCCAGAAGGGTTTAACAGAGACCTGAAAAGCTGCTTGCAGAAGAGAGAAGATAGAGGTAAATCTTGATCTGATGTAGAAGAGGCAGCTGTGAAACACAGGTGCCAGCACAACTTTGAAAAAAGAGTTTCTTAGAAGGAAGGATGATTTGGACAAGGTTCTGTGCCTGTGGAGCTGGACCCAGGAGGCAGCTCTGCACTGGGTGAGCCTCCAGCAGAAGCTCTCAGGGAGAATTCCTGACCCTTTGGACATTGCTGCCCTCTTCAGCCAGGTGTGCCAGCAGAGAGGAAAATCTGGCTGCAGAGGCTAAATGCCCCAAGGATGCCACTGCTGTGGATTCACTCTGGCTGTGGAGCAAGAGTCTGAGGTGTCCCACTCTCACCAAAGCAGGGACAGAGACCCCTGTGCTCTGTGGCTCTGCAGGGACCTGTGCCACAGGAGCCCCCTGACAGCTGCCCCCATGAGTTTGTCCATGGAGACACAGAGTCATGGGGACCTTGACATGAAAAACGTTTTAGCAAGAGGGTTTAATGACTCATCAGCCATGGAAATGACTCTCTCTGTTCTCATCTGCCAGGGCATTCCTCACTTTCATACAGCAATTGCAGACAATCACTGTCCCCTCTGTTCACTGCCATTAATTCCCTGCAGTTTAAATTTCAACTGATTTAAATGTTGCTTTAATGTCCCTCTCTAAGGTTTTCTTCTCACAGGTTACTTAAAGCCTAAACAAAATGATCTCCTAACCTTGATCCACCAGCCTTAGGTGTGGACGGAGTTGGGACAGACTGGGGGTTCTCTGAGCTACCCCACTAATACAATTCCTAGTGAGTTTCTGTGCACCAATCTGGTAGAAAATAGCAACAGTGTGAGCCTGACATTGGAAAAAAAAAAAACAAAACAAAAAAAAAACCAAAAAAAAAAACCCTTTAACATTTTCTCTTCATTTTCAAGCAGTGGGGTGTATATCCAGAAGGGCTGGCAGTAGGCACCTGCTCATATGGTTGGAACAGCAACATAAAGAAACATCCCATGTGAGAAAACCTACCTAAATACACCTAAATATCATCTTAATGTGGTCTAGCAGGTGTTTTGGGCAATCAGAGAAAAATAAACCTCCAGAGCTACCTGTCAAAGAGACAAAGGCAGCCTGAACTCCTGGAGAACATGGGGAGCTTTACCTGAGCAAAATGTGGAAAAGGGTTTAAACCAGAGAGGTAGGAAGCTGCTCCCAAGAGGAGGACACACACATCTGCCAGGAGGCTGCACCATCTCCATCTGTGGCCCAAATTCAGCAAAGTATCTGCCAGATCTTTTCAGAACAGCACCTTCAACTGAGCTCACTCTGCAGAGAGTCTCACTCAGCCCTGGGATATACCTAATAAAAGTCATTGTCACACTTAATATTCATATTAAAGAATCAGGAGGATCCAATCTAGGCCTGAAAACCTGAAATACCCCAAATACATTTAAAACAACACCAATATAGGCGTCCTTATTTAAGTATCTGTCAAATGCTGGCAGTGTTCTCAAAACATGAATCAGGACAGAGCTATTTTATTTCCAGTGGAAATGCCTGAACCTCATTTAATCTGTTTCAGCTTTTGACCTGTCAGAACCCATATGGGATGCAGCATTGAGTGAATTATGGAAAATCAGCAACTTCTGCTGTGCCCTAATTATTGATCAAAGGAGAAGGCAAGCATTTGCAGGGTCCACACTTGAGTGAAATGCTTTTCCTACTCAGAACGACAGAAAGTTCAGTGCAAGCTTTTCTTCAGTGCTGCTGCTATCTATATTACCCAACTGTGACCTGAAAGTGAAAACAGCTATAAACATGGATGAATCATCTTCTTATATGAATTTTATCCAAGTTCAGACAGGTAGCCTGGATTGTTGAGCTGTTTTTACCTTACTATGCTGTGGTTTAAAGCAAACTTGAGGTAAGGAATTGTACATGTGTCAGTTTTAAAGCTGACATTGTTCCTCTAACACGTGAATAAAATTAAAACAAATCTCAGTCCCATAAAAAGCTGGATTCTGCAAGCTGGAGGGGAAAAACCACATGCTGTTTACTCCTGCCATTAATGCTCTCAAAAGGCATTTTCCTGACATAAAACTCATTTTCACCCCTGTTTTGGTTTTGCAGCATGGCAGCAATAATGTTTAAGCCCGTTGGACACCACCTCATGAAACATGCTACAAATCAGCTCCATGGGGTGAGCATCCCACTGCTGGCTGCAGCCCTGACACCCAGGGCTTCCAAGAGGGAAGGAAACCCTTTAGCACCAGGTGAAAGATCAAAATAGAACATGTTGGGCTGTCATTTTAAAAAGAGCTTGCTTGGATGTTGGAGTCTGGGAGGATAAATCAATGGAGGTTTCAGCTTCAGAAGCCAATTTGGAACAAAAGGCAATGTAAAAACACTGAGCTGTCCCAAGGGCCCCACAAAGTCCATTTGCATCTTGTCTGTATGCTCCATGCAAGGGAGTCTAATTCCAGCACTTGCCAGCTATTAGCACGTGCTAATGAGGCTCCTGCAATTCCAGTCCAGGATAAGGATGGCAGGATTCCTCACGGAGCAGTGGGAGAGGGGTTCTGGCAATCAAGGAGCCATCCTGAAGAGGCATTTCTCCTCTGGTTACCACTAATTAAAGCCTCTTTCTTGGCTCTTTTTAAGAAGCCTCCCTTTAGACCCACCATTTGTGGTGGGTCCAGTCAGCCAGCGTGGAGGCAGGATGGGCTCCAGGGACACTCACAGAAGGGTCACAGGGAGGGTCACAGGTTTCCTGCACTGTAACTGCATCTCCTTCCAGGGCAGTCCTCACCCAGACCAGGATCCCCCTGATGCTGGGACACTGACTGAATAGGGACCCAGAAAAATCATCCACCTTGACCACCACGAGCTGGTTATGTCTGTAGGAACTGGAAACTAGAAACTGGGAAGCACTTAAGTGCAAAGGCTCTAGGGTATTTACACCCACAGTCACTGTGCTTAGGCTCAGTCCCATATGCAAGGCTGTCCAACCACCTAGGAGAGACAGGAACAGCTCTGTGTCCAGGGGGGACATAGTCTGATGCCCACTGGGCAGGTTTATCCTGGATCCTGCATGGCAGTGGGGCTGGCAAGCCCCGAGGCAGCAGCAGCCACCAGGTGACCTCTGTGCCACAGACTGTAAAGTGATTTCATTGCAGCCACACCCCGGTTGTGATTTCCTCCTTTGGTTCAAGGAGACTCTCATCCCCCTTGCAGGAGTGGTGGGAAGATGCCCAAATCCTGCCCTGCACAGCACAGGGGAAATATCCAAATCCTGCCCTGCACAGCACAGGGGAAATATCCAAATCCTGCCCTGCACAGCACAGGGAAAATATCCAAATCCTGCCCTGCACAGCACAGTCCATGTCAGGACAGCAATGCTGGGAGGCCCAGCTCCACACACAGCACAGGCTCATCTCACACAGCACACCCACCACGTGAACTCTGCATTTTGCCTGAAAAGAGCAAGCAGCATTCAGCTCAATCAGAAGTGAAAGCAGAGCCCATTCTAGCAAATGGAGCCCCAGGTCTCCTCTTGGACACGGTCACAGCTCCTCTTAGGACCAAGCAGAGCTGGGAGTGCACAAGACAGGAAGAGGGCTCTTGGAGAACAGAAGAACCTGCTTTAAGGACATGACACAGAGCTACAACAACAAGGAGAGAGAGAAGTAGAAAGAGACATACTGGAGAAGCTGACCATTGCGAAATGCTGACACCGGTCTCCTGTGAATTCGATCGGACACCTACCGGAAGAGAGAAAACCAGAGAGAGAGAAACAAGATAGCAAAATGACACCCAAACAGGCTGAACTGAGGCCCCTTCTGATCCCTTCCACGGCTCCTCTCTGTCTGCTTTCAGCCTTCGCCCTTACCTGCAGCCCTAAGCCCTACCCAAAGCTGACACCAAGAGCCATCCCTGACTAGAGCACTCTACATCCACCGCTGTGCCCGGGAGGGTTTAAGTAGTGTGGTGCATTTTTTGTCTTCAAACATACTTTGCTTAGGATCTGGCATGTACAATCGCAAAGGCAGTTTCTCCAAACATCTCTGTCCGAAGAATCCGTTTGGACATCTGGAGGGGAAAAGGGGAGAAATCACAGAACATGTCTGGCACAGTTCTTGAGGCTAAGCTCAGAAACAAAAAGTGCATTGTGATGAATGGAAAAAATAAAGGTTTTACATGCGTATTTACTCTTTGCTTTCACCAGGAGCCTGCAACATCAGCGTTCCAGCTCCTGTTTAGGCCTGGGTCTTCAAGCAGGCAGCCAAACCCCTCCTGCTCTGAACTGCTCTGCCCTGCTCTGCCTCCTTCCTTCTCACCTGCCACAAGCACCAGCTGGCAGGAAGACTGAGATGGGCTGGATGCTACTTTCAGAGACTCCGTGGAGCTGCTCTGCAGACTGGCAAGAGGCACCAAAAGCAGAGAGCAGCTGCTGAGGCGACAGCGAGCGCTGGGTGTGGAAAGCATCTCCCCACGGTGACCCCAGAAGTACCAGGGATGTTCTCGGGGTGGTTAGAGAGAAAGCACGTGCAGAGTCTCTGTGTTAACAGAGAGGGAGGGACAGAGAAGAAAGCTGAGCTGAGCTGAAGGGGTCTCACATGCTGTGAGAGGTTCTCTCAGGCTCTGTCCTGGCCTGGGTCACCTGATGGGCCGAGGTGTGCCAGCCCTTGGGCACCAGCTACACATTCACGGGATGCTCAGGTGGCAGGGAAGGTGCCCTGCAGTCAAGGGCCACCAGGCACTGGCACCAGCCCAGGAGCAGCTTCCCAGAGCACTCCCCAGCTGAGCCAGGTTTGGGGAGCACAGGCTCACGGGCAGGGGTGCAGCAGGAGCTGCAGAACCACCTGGGTTGAGCAGCACCCTCTGCACTGCCACCCTCTGCAGCTGCAGGTGAGCCTGGGAAGCCATGGGATGGTCAAACACTTCTCCCCCAGGCACTTGTCTCCCTCCCTCGCTTCACATCTTCTGGATATTCCTTGGAAAGTCCTGCACAGGATCCCTAGTTTTCTTGAAGTCCCAGCTCTCACCTCCCTGTCCCTCAACTCTCTCCCTTCTCAACAGACTTCTCTTTCCTCTGAGCTTAACAGGGCTTTATCTTCATAGCATTTTAACATCTGTTTTTCTGCTTTTTGTGAGTGGAGCTGCAGGCTCTGCACCTGGCACAGACCTTCCTCACTCTCAGATGCCACCCACAAAATCTCACAGTGATCTGCAAGTGGTCAGCAAGGAAGGGACTGAAAGTCACCTCAGTATAAACAGATGAATCAGAGGCCAAATCTGATGTCAGTGGCTCAGCTCCTGGCCAGGCCACTTCCAAGGACAGCAGTGTCAGGCAACTGCTCCCAACCTGTGCATCTGGTGGGGGATGGTCCAGGTCCTGGTCCATGTCCAGATCCTGGTCCAGGTCCAGGTCCATGTCCAGATCCTGGTCCAGGTCCAGGTCCCTGTCCAGATCCTGGTCTGGGTCCATGTCCAGGTCCAGGTCCTGGTCCAGGTCCATGTGCAGGTCCATGTCCATGCCCATGCCCATGTCCAGGTCCAGGTCCAGGTCCAGGCCCAGGCTCCATGCAGAAACCCTTGATTTTTAGTAGTTGTACTTCATCATGGACATCCACTGACCTGGCTTTGGCACTTGATTTCTTGCTGGATTTCACTGCAGTTTGGGTGGGCCTGAGCTGTGCAAAAAAACCTGCTGCACCCTCACTGCCATGGCCAAATGTGGGTCAGCATCTGGGTTTTTGGGACCTGTGCTCACACCTCTGAGTAGAAGTGGGTTGGGCTATTTGTGCACCCCAAACTGCTCATGGAGAATTTCAGGGCATGGTTCTGCATGAGGCTGCACTGAGCTCTCCAGTCATAACCTTCAGTTTCTCAGGATCCAAGTCACTTCTGAAACTGAAAATTGAACTCCCTAGTCAGGGAAATATCTTTGAAAAATTGGCACTTTTTTCTCATTCTTGGACGTTCATCTTGGGGCACAGGAAAGGGAGATGAACCAGCCATACCAAGCCAGCTCCCAAGGAAAGCTCAGCCCAAGGGGTCACCATCAGACATGGGGCCTGTTGACTTTCCCTGCAATGAAGCAGAGGAAGCTGGTGCTGGGAAGTGAAGAAAATGCCCCGTTGTCAATTAAAAAGCACAAACCCGAGGCACTGGGTAGCACAGACTCACAAAAACAGCCCCAGGACTGGAGAAACCCTTCAGAGATGGCACTGGGCTTTGAGCAAGGAATCCAAAAGAGAAGGTGTCTTCCCAATCCTTTTTGAAGTTTATTCATCACCTCTGACAAAGTCAGGAACTTGTTCACAGAGTCTTCAAGGGAATCCAGTTTATCTTGCAACGTGCTTCCCATCTGTCTGGGATCTGACAAATCCTGGATGCTGTGAGCACACCAAAGGGCCTCAAGGGTGCTGCTGAATGAAGCAATTGTCCCACCCACCCCAAAAAGGGGTGTTTTGTCAGAAAGGAGCTAAAATTACCTCAGGTGCACACCTGCAAGAGGTCAGCCAAGGCTGGAACTCCAGAGTGACTGAGGCTGCATGGAAGACTAAAAATTATGGGAAAACTGGTGGAAGGAAATAAAAGCCCAGGGAAAGGAATTGGAAAGAAGTGAAAAAGCCAAACAAAAAGGTGTCAAAGAAGCTTTGATGCCATGACAGCTACCATACAGCCCATCTTCAGCTCCCTGCAGTCAGCCAAGTGCGGGTGGGGAGGAGCTCTCAGGATAGAAGGCAGGAGACAACTGCCTTCCCTGTGTCTAGGACAGCTAGGATTTTCATCCTGAGTTACTCGGTGATCCAGCACTGGGAGAAGGGACAGGAAAAATGCCCCCCTGAACAAGAGCACCTTCTGTCACCTCTCAAGCTTGTGTACAAGCTGTCAAGACACAATGTGCCACCCCTGCATACCTGGGTTCTGGCTCCTCATCAGCAAGGCTGCAGGCAGAACCAGTGACCAGAAGACCTTTGAGAGCATGCAGTGCTTTTGGTTCCTTTTTTTTTAATCTCTCTCTAACTTCTAGGCTGCTGAAGATGATTTATTATTTATGACTGTGGCCCCAGATGTGACTTCAAGGAAAGAAATTTCCAGCGTGCTTGGCACATGGTTCTCCCAGTCTGGACAGGAAGAGCAGTAGAGATCATCCCTTCTGCATTAAAATCTGCTGCCTGTGGTGAGGGCAGCTCTTCTGCAGTGAGGGACACACCTGAAAGTTTAGGCTCACTGCAGCTGAGAGCTGTGAGCTGGTATTGACCATTGCATCCTTCTTCCTGCACGTTTGACTCAAGAGGTTCTGGCTGGCCCAGCAAAAACCAAGTCCCTCCTTTGGCAAACTCCTGCAGGGGCTTCACAGGTAGTGGATTTCCCTCCAATATCACCTTTGGAGTTTATGGTGCACTCACAGAGGCACAGTGGGACCCTCCCAAGGGAAGTGGACAGGGGTGAGTCTGTAGGAATGGTCCTGGGGAAGGACAGGGCTGCACCAACCCCTTGCAGACAGCACCTTGTCCCCTCTCTAGCCTGAGTGGAGACTCCCAAAACTGCCCTTGCTCAACTCCATCTCTCTGTGTCTAATTGCTACCTCTGAAATTACTTGCAAATGCCATTGATAAAACTGGTCAGGGATTTTTTTGTCCAGATTCTGTTTTCTGTTATTGCTGGAAAATATCCCATTCTTTTAATTTTGACCTTAAAACCTTTTCTTTTTTTTAATAACCCCATTTTGAAAACATCTGCAAAATTCTGCTCTTGGGTTCAGGATGAATTGCAGTGAGATATTTACATGGTAACAAAAATGCAGTAAGATGATCAGTCAAATGAAACATCTCAAAAAGCACAAACCAAAATAGTTTGGATGACTCATTTTTATGATGTTTGCTGGGCACTTATAGCTGAAAATTGAGGAACTTCGACATTTTGCCCCATATCAGGGTAGGGCAATAATTATTGTTAATTATTATTTGCTACTTTTGTCTTCCTGCTGGAAGCAAAACTTTTTCTGTCCAGTTGTTGCTCTAAATCTTGCAAGGGTAGGCACATTTCCTTTGCACCCCCAGATCTTAATTAAAATATGCCAAATTCAGTAGCTCTCATAAAGCAATCTATGCTAGAGAAAAATGTGAATGAGCAGGTGCTTCAAAATGACACAATAAAGACAAGCCATAGCTGAAGGACACAATGCACTGAAGTAAGCAAATGGAATAAAAAAAATGTTTCAAGCACGTTGCTTTCTTGTGGGAAGGGCTGAAAAAGAAGACAGTTCTGTCATTGTCCCCTGACCAGTCCCAGATGATCAGGCTCTGGAGAGCCACAAAAGGCTGGACTCCACCAAATCACTGATGGGAAGAAGAGAAAGCAACCAGAATAAACACAGAGGCCTTCTCCAGAGCAGCTAATCAAGGCATGTTTGCTGCAGAGTGGAGTCCAAAGCTCAGGGACAGGCTCTGCTGGGCTCAGTGACAGCAGGATCGGTGTCGCTGCCCTCACTGAGCCTCTGCTGTTGCAGGATCAGCTTCCACACTCTGATGGGCCTCGGGGGGCTGCTGCAGTCACAGGGCATTGAGCTGCAGGCACAGATGGGCCACTTGAACCTGAAAAGGTACCTGATCTCCTCACCCAAGACAAACAGCAGGCAAAACCCAAGGAACGAGTCCTGGCTGGCTCGGGGGATTTGGAACAGGATGTGGAGATTTTCACCCCTCGCTCCTCATTTCCAGGGACATTGCAACACCTCCCCACGGGGCTGCTCATACACCCATGGCACAGTGACGTCCTCGTGTCTGTGCAATGAGCAGCTGGTGCTGATCAAATGCCACTGGCAGGGGTGGAACAGCTCCAGCTGCCACAGGGCAGCTGAGCAAACAGTGCTGCCAGGAGGACCACGGCCATACAGCATCCCTGTGACAGTCACACCTTTGGATGGTGCTCTGGGGAAGCACAGGGGAGCTGGCAGCATGGCCAAAACTTCAGGATGATCTTTCTCTTTCCTGGGATAATCTGCAGGAAACAATATGCTTGGAGAAGGTGAACATGTGATTTTGAAAACTGGTGACTTGGATTCATCAAACAATTTTAAAACAATCTGATCTTTTCTCCTTTTGCTTTGTTTTGTTTTTTTATTCTCTTCTTGACTTTCACTTTTTGCCTGAGGTGGTCCTGGCCTCTGACCTGCCTCCCCCTCGTAAGGCAGAGCTGTCACCCCAAAGCCAGGCTGTCTGTTTATCTGCCACATTTGCAGATCATCCAGCCTGATTCTTGGGAGCACAACTGGCCCAACGTGATGTGGGGGTGCTGCTCCATACTATGCTTTAGGGCTTCTGATCCCACACAAGATCCTGGCCCAGAGCAGATAACTTTGATTCCACTGAGCACACAAAAGAGATGTGAAGAGCATTTCAGTGGGCACAGAAGGCCCTGCAGTGATGAGACCTGACTTGCTTGCTTTGTTTGGCTGGGAGGACCCCAGCTGTACCTCATGAGTGCCAACAGGGGAAAAGAGCATTTCTGCTCTTTGGATAGCACAGCCCTGTGGGGCACCCAGCAGCCTCCAAGGGCTCTAAGTTGTGCCAAGGACTCTCCAGGATGGAGGCAGATCCAAGAGCAGAGGCTGCCAGTCATCCCAACGCTCTGTTTGACCGGGCACAACAAACCAGGCATCACTGCTGTGTGCCCAGCCCAGCTCAAGGCCTGGAGACTTCCTTGTGTGCATCCCCTCTGTGCCCTGCTCAGACCTGTCACTGCCCTGGACTCCAGCTCCTCAGGCCTCTCTGAGCAAAATGATCTGGAGAAGCGTAGGGAAATTCTTCCTGTCGAGATCCTGGAGCTTTTTAATTTACAAGGGCTGCTGAGTCAGTTCTGTCTGTGTGTGGCTCTGTCATTTCCCAGGTTTATGCAGAAAATTTGCAGAATATTTGAGGCAGGTCCCACTTCTCCCATTTGACTTCCAGGTGGTCTGTTTGCAGAGTCAGGACAGCAGCACAGATTGCTTTATGTTCACGTTTCCTTTGACACCAGCATGTGTAGAATTGACTTCACATTAAGGATAAATTATGGAAGAACACAATCCAGAAAGACACAATTTCTGGAACAATCCAAGTGCATTCTGGGCTCTTCCTCAGTGAAGAAAATGCTTTATCCAAGGTCTGTCTGAAGTGTATTAGAAAGGGGGGGAGGAAGTGGGATTACAAGCAAATACTTTGTTCCTCAGGATTTAAAAGACCAGGAGGAACACGTTTCTGGGAAGCCTGTTATAAAATAATAATAAAAAGCCAGCTGCCAATTTAGGCAATATTTGTTGCAAATCGAGCATGAACCACATCATGGGAAGAAATTACTGGAGAACTCATCTGCTGGTTTTGGTCCAGACTGCCAGGGGGGACATCTTCAGGAAGGATTTCCTGTGCTTCTGGGTATCTGCAAGAATGGAACCCAGCCCAAGAAGCTGATTGCAGGCCGGTGGCAGGCAGTGAACAAGAACAGTCCAAAACTCTGGTAGCTGGCATTGGAAAGGCTGGGAACATCACGTGGGTGCTGGGGTGGGGGGTAGAACCCCCTGAGCACTCAGTGAGGGAGGGCTGGAAGTTGGCACAGGGGCCAGGTGATCCCCCCAAGGCCCTGCTGGCTCTGACTGGAAGATGACATGGAAAGAGCTGGAGCTGCTCACGCGGCTCTTGCTGATCTCCAGAGCACTTGAAGAGGTTGTGAGCAGAACCTACTGATCTCTCCCGTGCTCCTGGCTCACAGACACAGTCAGGCTGAAGGGCCAAGGCTGCTGTTGCAGAGATCAGAAATGAACTTGGAAGCCTGTGTCTTTGCCTCCTCTCCTTTCTCCTGCATCTTTCACAAACCACAGTAGCAGATCTCCTGCCTTGGTGCAATGAGGAAGCCATGGAATGTCTCAGCTCTTTGTTTGAAGTCTGTTCATTCATCAGCATCTTCCCCAAAAATCACCCTTGTCATTGGGAGAGCCGTTTTATGGGAAACACTTTTCAGTTCAAACGCTTCTGCATTCCTCAATAGCTATTATCCTCTAGGGTCCAGAAACTCTAAAATGACACCACTTCAAAAGCCAGGTTTTCTTATCTTCAGTCTGAGATTTAATGATAGAAACACCCAAGGAGAATAAGCATCCAGGGATGTCCTCAAGCAGCAAGATCAGAAGTGACTGTGCTGTGTGGAAGGCATTGGGTCCCCTGGGTTTCTGAGAACATGGAGCCACCTTTTCTGGCAGATGAGCAGTGAGAGTGCAGACCCTCCCAGCACCTCCTTCTGGGTAACACCTTCCTGCCCTTCCACACATGCCTGTTCAGTGTTAGCAATTGGTACTTTAGAACTCATCAGGAAAGGATATCATTTCACCATCTGCCAAGTGAGGAATTCAGGCTTTCAAACAAGATGAAATAATTAGGTCTGTTTGGTGTGGCACATAAAATCTTTATGGAATCCATCACTGAGTGCTCCCTCTGTTCATCATCTGCCAGAGCAGCCTGGTTGCAAGGTAGGCTGGAGTTGCTTTGGTGAAAACAGTCTAGCTGCTGAAGACATTTGACAACTACCACAGTATTCTTCATTAGGAAGAAGTGATTCTTATGCATGGTAAGGGTTCAGGTAACTCTTGTTGCAATTAGAAATTGATCCCATTTGAATCTTGATCTGCATTTGGGTCCTTCCCAAAAGAAAGAGCCTTGAAATCTGTGCCTCTGCCATGACCACATTGCTTACAGACATTGATTCATACACTCCTCCACACTTCAAGGGTTCAGCCCTTTCCAGAATGGAAAGAATGGAATTTCTGGGGCTTCCTGGGCTGCAGCTACCCCAGAATGGTGCCTGTGACTTTAACCATCACATGGGGCTTCCCCCCTGCTTCCTGTGGGGAACACTGACAAGAGGAGCCCACAGTGCCACCAAGAAGCCAATGGCAGTGACAGCTACACCAAAGCACAGGGCTGGGGTGGACAAGGGCTGCTCCCACTCCAGGCACACGTGGCACATGTGGGAGCCACAGCCTCTGGTTTCTGTCCTGCCCAGCTCTTTCTGGGTCTAAGGGAGAAGTGGGAGGTGCTCCTTCCACCACAGCTGCACTGGAAAGCCAGAGCACAAGAGCTCAGCAGGATACATTCCCACATGGCCTTTTCTGCTGCTCCCTGCAGAATCAAACAAGTTCTGGGACAAGGGAGGAGCTGTGCTCAGTGTGATCCAGCCCTTTCCAGCTTTCCATGGGGGGTGAGGGTTGTGTTCAGTGCAGCCCCCAAGGCCTGAGGTACCTGATGAGCATCACATCCTGCAGTGCTGCTGGGTGACATCCACAGATGTAAATACCTTTGGCTGTGTCTCCACTGAGAGGTCTCTGGGTTCCAAAGGGAGAAAATTGTCAGCTCTGGGCTTCTCCGAGCTGGGCAGTGATGCCTGGGTCACCTGGGGAGCTCAGAAGAGGATTCCATGTGCTCAGTGAGTGCACACCCAGGGCACCACGTCCTGCTCACGGTGCAGGAGCCCAGGGGCAGGGACAGGTGAGCTCGGGGTACCTGCACCTCCAGCACTGGCAATCAGACTGCACAGCTTGTCCCCAGGCACTATTAGGCTTGGGGGGGGAGGTGTGAGATGCCATTGGGCTTTCTGGCTCTGAACCAGGGGTAAAAAACTCTCACATCCCATTCCAAATCCCTGAGGCTGTGCAGCCCCACTTCAAACTCTTAAAGCTCATTTTAAGGATTACTTAGTACTCGTCTCTAGTTTTTCTTGCAGGTTTGAAGGGGGAAACAAACATCCCACAAAGTGGCCACAAAGCTGCACAGAGAGGGGAGCAGCTGGGGGTTAACCCTGGGCCCATGAGACACAGGAGAGGTCAGGGCAGGTCTCAGCAAGGGACCCCTCCAGTCATGGGGTGGAGGAGGCTGTGCCCCCAAAAGTCTCCCTGACTGGAGGACAGGACGTGTCAGCTCAGGGAGAGCAAAAGGGACCCAAATTTCCTTGGAGCTGCAGAGGAGAAAGGGGAGAAAGGGAAAAGAAACAGCCAGGACAAACATATTCTTAGAGGGAGAAAAGCCAGGAAAAGTGAACAGTGACACGCACACAAAAAAGGAAAATACCAGTCCTTGTCCCCCCACCCCTGCCCCTCTAGTGCCCCTTTCTGAACCTGCACAGCTCAAACTGCAATTGCCAGGAGAATTTCAGAGCTCCCCCCCCAGTCTGGCAGTTGCACAAAGGTCTCCTCTCCCTCAGCCAAGAAATTTCCATATTGACACAAGAACTCCACTCACTTACTTGCACGACAGCTGATTAATGCCCTCGATGTAGTAGCACACCCCTCCATTGACACAATAGGACTTGGCTGTTTCGTTGCATTTTCTGGCATGCCCGGACCAGGAGGAGAGAGTTGTGGTTACTGCAGGGGAAAACAAAAACACACACAAAAAGGATATATTGTTATTTCCTTTGTTTGGCAATTCTGCTTCCTTAGATGATTTTCTACGAGTTCATTTGCCAAGGTAAAAACCCCAGAGCTACAAACCTTAGCCTGTGCCTTCAGAGCCACCTTCAGGTCCTGGGGCTGCCACTTGACCCTTCCTTTCCCAGCAAAAGGGGCCAAGTGAGTGAGGAGTCGAAGACTCATCTTCCTCTAAGCAGCCAGCATGTAGTACAAGATCATTTCTCTGGCAGGCTGTAGGGAAGTGCCCCTTTCCCACTGTCCTTGGCCCTCCCCAGTGCTGGGAATGCTGTGCCAGCAGGCAAGCAGGGGTCAGGAAGAAGAGGGGCTGCAGAGTCCCAGTGATGTGCTGCTGAGACCTGAGCACCTCGGGACACTGGAGCCAGACCCAGAGGTGCTGCAGGGGACTTTGCATTGCTCCACACCTCTGCCAGCTGAGTTTTCAGAGCCAGGAGCAGGTCTGGCACAAGCAAGAACAGCTCCATCTGTCCCTGCCCCCTCCTGAGCCTTCCTCTGTCCTGCCACAACGGGGCTGCCCCAACAGCCCAGCAAAGTGCAGCAGGAGAAGCCAGCCAGCATGACTCCAGTTCCCTGGGATACAGGTGCTTTTCCAAATCTAAATTCCTTTCTAGAGGAAAGCTTTACAGTTCTGTGAGAGACAAGAAAACCTGCAGAATTTCACTGTAATTCCTGTCTTTGAGAGACTCTGATAAACTTAGAGCCCAAAGCAGTCTCCAAAGGTAAAACAAAGGCTTCCAGGAAAGAAAAAATCAGTTGTTAGAGCACTGATACAGGTTACAGATGGTGAGCAGCTCTGGGGAATGCAGACCCATCTTCACATGAGTGTAAGAAGTGCTGGGCACTAAAAAAGCATGGATTTTTTTACAACTGAATACTTAACCTCATTAAAAATAGTCCCCTTTCCTGGACTGCCCGCCTTGCTCAGACTCTATCACAGTTACACTCCAGCAGTGTGGCTACTGCTTACTTTGCAGCACCTTTTATGCTGTAGCCAAAGCTTCTGAGGAGATATTCTCTTCCATCCTGTTTTCCAAAGCAAGAATGAGCCTCGTGGAGAGGTGTGTGACACCATCACTGAGACTGCATCCTCACGGACACAGGACTCGAGGAAGAAAGCTTGAACCAGAGGCAGGCAGGAGCCAGGCAGAGCCACAGGAGGAGCAGCAGGGCAAGCCATGGCCTGGCCCAGAGGGAGCCAGGGCTGCTCCCCATTCCTTGGGCAGCATTGTGCCATCCCATGGGCATTCCTATGCCCATCCCAACCTCTGCAGGGGCTCTGAGGCTGCCTCTGGCTGCAGTGCACAAGCCGGAGCCAAGGGCTGCATTCCCAGCTCCTGCTGGGAACATCTGGGCTCTCCCAGGCAAAGGAGGACTCCCAGCACCTTGTGAAGCCTCTCACATGTGGGTGATGCTTGGCACTGAGTTTGCTCTGCGTCTCACACGTCTGGGGCTCCCTGCAGAGTCCGTGGGGTCCGTGCCTCTCCAGAGGAGATTCCCTCTGGGCTGTGCCCACCTGGAGCACCCACGCTGTCACCTGAGCACAGCTCAGGGCAGGGCCCAGCTCCCTGCTCAGTCCCATGTGCTGTCCCAGCCATTGTCTGCCATTCCCATAAGGAAGTGGATGCCTCCCACTGGCTGACAGGCCAGAGATATTTCCATGCTTTGCCTTGAATAACCATTGCCTCTGGCTCTGTCTTTTCACAGTTATCCAGGGCACAGCAAGCTGTCCCAAAGTGCTCTGCTAACGAGACATGGAAAACACTCCAGCAGAGACCCAAAGAGCTCACAGCCCTGGGACAGCAGCTGCTCCCTGAGGGCACGTCCTGCCAGCCAGCTGGGAGCCAAATGTGGACAGCAGGGTGCACACACTGGGGTGTTGGAGCAGAGAATGGTTTGACCAAGCCTCCAGTGAAACTCTTTCCAAAATCTGAATCCCACACTTCTGCAGGAAATTCAGCACTCCCTTCCAGTTAAGATTAATGGTAACTAAAAGCCAAAGCCATTATGAGTCTGTGTAATTTATCTGAGGAATGCAGACTCATTATATAGACAAGACTTTATAATTTATACCTTTACAAGATAGTAGCACATTTCTGCTCAGGAGAGGAGAGCTGTGGGTCTCTGATAAGTGTGGGTCTCTGCAAGTGTACCATTGGGTCAGGGAGCACTGAAACTTCATCAACCAAAGAGCTGGTGCAAATTGAAAGGCACATGGATGAAAAACAAGCACAGGCTGCGGGGAGCTGTCACCCTGCAACCATCAAACACACCACTTGGTAGCAAGCAAAACGATCCATCCGGCAAAGTCTCACATCATAAACCCTACAGGGAGTGATTCTGGAGCAAGCCTTGGCACAGCAAGAGAGGGGCAGAGAGGAAGAACTGAAAACAGAGCCCAGAAACCTCCCACAGGAAACATCCCAGATAGGAAGATGCCCAACCCACCAAGAAAGGTGGATGGGAAGATGCAGTGCTGTGTGATGTGACACAGGAGGATTACAGTGCTCATCAGCCAGAGATTGCACGGGATCTTCATCCCATAGAAACGATTTTGTCCCTTTTAAACAGGTAAAAAAGATCCTGATGTGATTGAGCTTGGGCACGTTGGGCACTTCTAGGGAAGGACTGTCAGCAGAGCTGTGCCTGTCAGGAAATACACGGGTGATTACCTCTACTAGAAGCATCTTTCTAATGTCATTATCCTTCCAACCCTGTTTCCTGCAAGCACCTTGCCTTTTACCCCGAAGAGGCACAAAGTGTTTTAAAACTGAGCCATGGAATCATCTTACTCCAGTCCATTTGTCAGCACAGAGATGTGGCAAAGGCCACAGAGAGAGGCAGCTCCCTGTTGGGCAGAGAGCACCAGGAAATGAGGCCATTTCAGACTACAACACTGGTCAAGCCAAAGCCCTGTCTGGGCCCCAGCAGTGGCAAAGCTTAAATAAGAAGATCTGTGATAATTTTCCTGAGCCCATGCAGGATGGGCAGCTCAGATCCAACCCAAGGCAGCCTCAGTGTTGTCACATTTAATGGCCTTTGCTGGATACTTCCAGCAACAAGTTTAGCTGCTGTTTGAATAAATCTAATCTTCTAATGCCCACAATATTTGTGACAAGAGCTCCAGTGCTTTGAACACCGTGTGCAAAGCCACATCTCCATTTTGATTATTTTAGCCTGTCCTCTTCTGGCCTTTGTATCAGAAAAAAAACTACTCTTTATCCCCACTTGTTTCCCCCGTGCTACCTGTGGCATTACAGGCACAGCCAGCATCTCCCTCCCTAGCTGGGAAGCAATGATCTCTTTTTATTCTTTTTGGGTCATCCCTGGATCTGTTTTTCTCTTTGGAAATAGTGAGACCATACTGCACACATGATATTTATGGGATATTTATTCCAGTCATAGGAATTCCTAATAGGTTTTTTTGAGGTTTGATGCACTGAATACAGATCTGTCTCTCATCACCCTGAAATCTCACTGCTGTGTGGTAACACACATTCTAGAGCCTTCCAAGGTGCCCAATCACCCTGGGATGCTGCTGCAGCTGGGATTTCACATTCTTGAGAGCAGCTATTCAGGGAGCAAGGATGGAGAGACCTGCCAAGCTCCATGGGAGGACAAAGGGAAGCAAAATGTCTCATCAGAAAATGGGAACTGTGCCTGGCTTGAAGCGTGGCCCTCTGACACCACGCGGCTGCAGGTCACACACGAGCACCTCAAAGCACAATGCCAAGGGAGATTCCAGTGGGTTTCCACCACACTGGGGGGATCATTCCCAGGTTCACAAGTTTCTTTGTGTTTAGCTCTATGCCCCATCAGCCTGGGCCACTGCAAATACTTGAATAGCTGCATGCCTGGTGCAGAGTCATCTGGGACGTTGGAGCTTGGTGAAGTGAACCTCACACACAGTTTATTTACAGCTCTGTACCAAACACTGTGCCTGGTGATCCACAGGCACAATTACTTCCCACAGCTCTTCCACATTACACGAGGCAGATTTTACCCCCCACTGGCTGGTGTGGCAGAATAAGTCCTTCATTCAGCCTCCAACACAACTCCATCTATCCCAAATGACTCAGAAAGTTGTGAAATTGCTGAGATGAGTGGAGAACTGAATAAGCAAGGGAGCAGTTTTGAGTGGTAGCAGGGTGGAACAGGACTCATGAAGGCAGTGGGATGTGATGAGATGTTGTGCAGTGACACCAGTCATGAACCAAGAACCTCCCCAGGTACTTCAACAAATTAAAAGCAGAAAACCACGAGTGTGCATGAGGCAATCAAGTGGTGACATTTCCTTCAGAGGGAATAAGCAAGGTGCCCCTGAGATCCACAGTGGCAAACTGGTCAGAAAGCCCCTGCAGGGTGGCAGAAGGGCTGGAGCAGCTCAGCCATCAGCAGGTCAGACCTCCAGCTCGTCTTCAGTCCCAGGACTGAGAACAAAGCAGGAAGGAGGGAGGAGGTGAGGACAAAGAAGAGAGGGGAATAATGAGGTGAAGAAAAGAGGTGAGGACAGGGAAGAGAGGGCTGGCTCTTGATGATGTGTTTGTGAATGATCTGCAGCCACATTTCATTGTTGCTGCCCCAGCCAGTGAGGACAGAGCAGCATAAACACATGGGAGATTCAGAGCACTGGAGTCATTCAGAGAGTCTATTTTCCACCACATGCCTCAGTTATTCTGGACTATCATCAATGACAGGGCAGCAGAGAAGAGAGCCAGGGGCAGTGACTGTGCCAGGTGGACTTCCCTTCACACAGCCCATCTACGCAGAAAGGCCATTAATGATTGTGCAGGGATTCTTACACAATTCCTGCCATGCACGTCATTTCACCTTTGCAGGCAGCTCACCAGCCTGTTCTCAGAAGTCTGGTGAAACACTCCCCCTGCAAAGAGTTAATTAATGCAGCTTGGACTATAAATTATAGTTAATTTTTCACGAACTACAGCTACTGTCGAGGAGAGCAGGGAGACAGCGATGGTTTCGCCGCTCCTTTCCTTCTTTATAAATAACTTTAGCTGGTGGGTTCATAGAGTACAGACACTTTATTCTCTCAATATTTAGACATTCAGTTAGACAGATGAACTCAGCTGGTTGGGGAGTGTATACAGATTGCCTGCTCTGTATATGCCTCATGTACTTACTGATAAAACACAGAATGGCTGAGGTTCCTCTCAACAGAGTTCGTCCAACTGCTTGTTAGAAGAACATGGATGAGAAGGTGTCTGGCCAAGATATTCCTTGGTTGTAAGGCTGTAATCCTGGCGTGAGCCACACTAAATCCATGATTTACACTGATTAATACATGGAGGGGCTGCTGATCCTCACCATTCTCTCTGTGGCAGATTTCTTTGTGTCTGATACGACACCTCCTCCTGCAATAAACCTGAGCAGAGCCTGGATGCTCCCCGCTGTTGTCTGCACAAAAAATCAGAAGGGCCTGTGCACACTGGGGTTTGCCTGACAGCAGACTGGGGACTCTGGAGCTCATAAAAATTCTGCTCCTGTGTGTTTATTCATTTGGAAATGACCAAATATTTACCCCCGCATTTAATTGAAATAGATCCTGCTGGAATCATGTTTCCAGTTCCCGAGGGGATCATTAGGATCAATAGCTGCACACTAGGAGCTCATCCCAAGATACAAATACCAGACTGCAAGGCACTCATCTTGGAGCATCAGATGCTGCTGATCAAAGCAGCACAGGTTGCATTCCCCATCTCTCCCATCTGCACTGCTCAGGGGTTTCACTAAGAAACAAGTTTAAAGGTTTCTGAGCACTCAGGGGCTGCCTGTTTCCATGGGACAGGCAGTTATTGCAGGGGCAAAGTCCTGTGCTATTGTCAGGCTTCAAGCTGCTCCTCTGGAATGATCTCTGCAGCTTTACGAGGGAGCCCTTCCTCTGCTCTTCTCTACCACAGGGGTCTGAAAATGCACATGACAGCAGTGCAGCATTTCATTTTCCCAAATCCCCAGCATCAATTGTAATAGCAGCAACATGATACTTCAATGAGGGGATTTGTTCAGCAACCTAAAAATCCTTTCACAGAGCCAATGCCAGTGTGAAAGCTTTGCAGGCAGGGCAGCCGAAGCCCAAGAAGTGAAGCAACACGCCAGGATCCCAGGATGGAGCCAGAAGAGCAGATCCCCTGGTCCAGAGCCCAGTTCTAAAGGCTGGGCTCAGCCTCAGCTCCCAGGGGACACCAGCTGGGAGGGAGCCTCAGCTCCCAGGGGACACCAGCTCCCACCCCACACTTCATCCTGCCCCTCTTTGCCTTTAGCGTCCTTACACCACATCTCGAGTGGCAGCTGTGTGACTGCTTTAAAAACACAGTGTGCAGAATGAGCAGTGAGCAGGGTCTGGCAGCTGCCAGGCACCAGGCAGCTCTGCAGAGTGGCAGGGAGAGCTCCACACCCACCTCAAGGCTCCGTGCCTGCGTGCGTGCAGGTTCCGCGCAATTACAGCCCCACCTCCAGCAACGGGGCTGAAATTATCTCAGCAAACACCACACCAGGACTTATTTTTAGTCCAATATTGAAAACTGCTCTGTTCACATGGCCAGACTTCTGCTCTGCCCGTGCTCTGGGCTGGCTGGACACCCTTGACCTCCAAGCCCAGAGCAGCGTGCTCACACCTGGGGGCTCCAGGAGAGCTCAGTGGCCTCAGGCTGGAGGGGCCAGGGACTGCCCAGCTGGGATTTCACATTCTTGAGAGCAGCTATTCAGGGAGCAAGGATGGAGAGACCTGCCAAGCTCCATGGGAGGACAAAGGGAAGCAAAATGTCTCATCAGAAAATGGGAACTGTGCCTGGCTTGAAGCGTGGCCCTCTGACACCACGCGGCTGCAGGTCACACACGAGCACCTCAAAGCACAATGCCAAGGGAGATTCCAGTGGGTTTCCACCACACTGGGGGGATCATTCCCAGGTTCACAAGTTTCTTTGTGTTTAGCTCTATGCCCCATCAGCCTGGGCCACTGCAAATACTTGAATAGCTGCATGCCTGGTGCAGAGTCATCTGGGATGTTGGTGAAGTGACCCTCACACAGTTTATTTACAGCTGTGCAGGTACAGAGCAGCTCAGCCATCAGCAGGTCAGACCTCCAGCTGGTCTTCAGTCCCAGGACTGAGAACAAAGCAGGAGAGAGGGAGGAGGTGAGGACATAGAAGAAAGGGAATAAGGAGGAGAAGAAAAGAGACCAGCCAACTCACAGGCAGGTCTGCCATGGTCACCCAGGAAAGGCCAGGCCAGACTGGATTTGAGAGCAGGTTTGGGGCTTGGTTGAACCATAACCACGTGGCACACGGTCCTGTGGGGTGTGGAACTCACAAAGCACAGCACAGCCACTGCAATCGTGCAAGTCCATCAGGCCAAGCTCACCTGGCAGAGACAAAGTGAGAACATTCCAACACCCAGCCATGCTGGGCAGCAGGAAAGGGATTAAACTGGAGGGGATTGCCTCAATGGCTCTACACCAATGAGGCTACAAACAGCCCAATGGCATCACCAGCATGACAGCTATGAAATCTGGGGACCCAAACTGGTGTGTGGAGGGTTAGACTGAACTGGAGAAAAAAGGACTGCTTCAGCTACCCTTCCCACAGGGGTCTCTAGAGGGACTCCAGGGAGGGCTTGTGAACCCCAGCAGCTGAAATAAAGGCCCCAAAACTAAACCCAGAGAGCCCAGCTTTCATTCGGGTGCTTCATATCACCCCCCAATCCTCTTGCTCCCAGCACAACTCAGCACTGCCTGTTCTGCTCTTTCTCCCTGTTTCCCCTTCTCCTGTGACCCTGAGCCTCTCTCTGCTGCAGAGCACCCTCAGCCAGGGGCACTGACAGCCCACAGAGGCTGATGAAGCACTCAGCCAGGCACTCACCCAGCTACAATGAGCAAGGAGCACGAGCAGAGGCCAGGGGAGCAGCTGCAATGATCCATATGTTGGCTTAGAGCACCTGCCCACCACTGGCACATCCTCCTGCATCCTGACAGTATCCAAACCACGCTTCCCCCACCTGGCCTGCGTTCTCTCCTTACCCTCAGGGCTTCACCTGCTTGTTGAAGTCAAGGGAAGGAGCTAGAGGAGAACTCAACAGCAGAAAACAAGCACAAGGGATTACCTGACCTTCTCAGAGACTTCAAACTTTATCTTACCTTTGTAAAATTAAACTTTGAGAGGGTTTCACTATCTCTGTCCCACATAAACCTCCCATCTCAGAATGCTCTCCAGATTTCTCTGACCCTTCTTCCATTTCTGCCTCCATCAGAATGCTCCTGAATGTCAGCTCTGGTTCCTATCCTGTTTACCAAACATGTGCATGGCCACAGACTCCTGAAGCCTGTTTAGCTGCCTCCTGCTGCTCTGTGACAGGATCACGTTGCCATTCTGGGCTCTCTGGATGTCGAAATGAGCAGAAAGGACCTTCCTGTGTCAGGACACACGATCAAGTTACCACATCCCTGCAAGTTCTTGCCTGTGAGCTGAGCCACTGGGACCACCCAACTGCACAAGCTTAGCCTGTGACAAGCACAAACAGTGTCTCATTTAACATTTTCACCACCAATGAGGCTACTGCAGCACAAATGGAGCTGTGTGGAGCCTCCTGCTATTCACAAACCAGGTACTGGGGGCATCAGTGGTTAAAATCCAGCAAGTGATTTCACAAGATTTCAGTGAAACAATGAGAGTAGGGACAACCTACAGGTGACTCTGAATACAGACATGGAAAAGAAATGCAAGACTTTTACAAGAATGAGATACTTGTCTGCTCTCCAGATCATCCCACCTCACAACATCATCACCTCCCCATATGCTGTACACACGTGCAATTCTCTGATACAACATCAATCATCATAAAGATCAGGGGCATTCTGAGTTGTTCAGATAACACTTGGGAGATATTGCAAAAAAGGAATGTGAAGGAAAAAGTGAGTCACAGCCTTAACTCTGGGGACTTTGCCATCTCTTCCCATCATTAGGAAAAACAAAAGTGACGATGCACCCACGGAGGAAAGAAGTTTTCCAAAAGGGGAAATTTCTGTGTTTCCTTCCTGAGATTTGGCTTTTAAGAAAATAGCATTAATCTAATATGATGCAAAAATGTAGCATGGATCTCTTCTGGTGAAAGCAAAGGGGAAATCCTGGGGAAGGATGGTGTGGCCATGGCATTAATGATGCTGTATCTCAGCTTGGTACCTCTAGTGCAGTGCAAGGCTAAGCACTACACAAGAGCACAATTTAAGTGCAGTTTTCTAATCAGAAAAGCTTTTAAAGAATACCTGGCCAGTGCCTGCTGTGGCTGCAATCAGATTTCCTTTAAATTCATAAAAGACTGAGCTTTCAGAGGAGGAAACATGCCCATAAAATCTGCAGAGCAGAACTGCCAACAGTGAGGCACAGCCAGCTGTGCTCTCAGCTCTGGGCATCTGCAGCTGGGATGGAAACACAAAAAAAAATAAAATAATTCCCTGCCTGCTCCTGCCTTCCCAGGGCTTTTGCCAGGATCCTGGTGGGCTCCCAGTGGGGAGAGACCCCCTGACACAGACAAAACACCCTCCACCAGAAATTGCTGAGCCAACATCCAAGCACCAGGATTCTAATCTACACTTGTATCCCCTCCTTGATTTTTATTGCTCTGTGCCCATTTTCTACTGCTTTTGGGACAACTGAGTAGGAGGGAATGCTAAAAAGCATTTCAGCCACAATAAATCAAATTAAGGATTTGGGGAAATCTGTTCTTGCTTTCTGGAGACTCAGAAAAAAATGGGATGGCAGGGCATGGATGGATTTTCTGCAATTTTCTTTTTACCTATGCTTAGAAGACTCGTATCTTTTTTCTTGTACTTCCTACATCCTGTTTTGGTTTGATCAACTATCCTCAAAAAAAAAAAAAAAAAAAAAAACAACAAAAACCAATCCAAACACAAAAACCAAAGTGATAAAAGAAAACCTTGTTAAATCAAAGGCCATAACAAGCACATCTTGCAAGTACCAACAACTCCATGTACTGAAAGAGCTGGGAATGCTTGAACTTCAGTTGCAATTTTAAGTGGCATGTTCTTCAAGCTGCCATTGCAATAGTTATCAAGTTGTCCCTCTCCAAGATAGACACCAGCAATATAAATCAGATTTTTTAAAAAGATCTATGGAAAGAAAGCCCAGTGGCTTTGGAAAAAATCAGAGAGAAGGAGTGATTAATGAGGATTCCAAGAGGCAATAAAGCATTTATGCAAAATGTCTCATAATAGCAAACAAATTAGGGGAAAGCAGCTGTATGGGGGGAGTGGGGGAGAGGTACTTACACTCTTCTTCCATAACAACTATTTTAGTTTCTGAGGCTGGTAAGACTTGTGGTGCTTTCGTTGTTCCTGGGGAAATTAAGGTAAGAAAGTAGTGAACAAAATATCTCTTTTGAGCAGAGCAGGGTGGGCTTAGCTACTGTGGGGAGGAGCAGAGGGGCAGGTGCTGCTGGGGGGCACAGGCTGGGGGCTGCCAAGGTGTTGGTGCTGCTTTAGGGCAGGGGATTGGGGTGACACAGGCAGGACAAGGAGTGTCCCTGCAGGGGATGGCACAGGGCACGGTGTCCCCTCGCTGTGAAGAGCCTCGTGTCACAATAAAGAGGCAGAGATGGCTCAGGGCTCACCTGGCAGGAGATGAGTGAAATTGTGGGAGGTTTTCTTAGCCCTGAAGGCCACAAGAGTGCAAAGATGGGATGGCAGGACATGGTAGTGGGGAAAGTGTGGAGTTTAAGAAAAGGTGGGATTTTCTGAAGAGCCTCCATCCCAGGTGAGGCTCTGCAGCACAAATTAATGCTCGTACAAGAGCTGCAGGAACAGGAAACAGACGAAGGAGGGACCCCAGGTATTAGGGGAGACAAGCACAGGGAGTGATTTCCTCTTTTTGCACCAGGATCCTGGGAACCCCAACGCCCACAGAATGCTCTGCTCAACCCTGCTGGCAGCACCAGCACCTCTGGAGAAGCCCCTCACACCCTCTGGATGCACAAAGGAGGAGCCTGAGCTGGGCAGTCCTGTCAGAGACAGGGGTGGGACCACCACAAAGAGCTAGAAGCAGAAAGAATTTTTTGTACAACTTGATTTTCTCTGCAGTGTTTGATAAGGGGCAGGGCAGTTGATGAGATGCCCTAGAAATTTTTTGAGGAAAAAAAAGAATCTGAAACAGTCACACCTCAGCTGTGCCCTCATGGCCATGTCATATCAACATTACACTACTCAATCATGAGAACTGGGAAATGGAATATTTTTCTAAGAAAGCATCTAATTTACTTCAAAGTCATGAAGTCTGCAATATATTGCAGTATATTTTGACTAAGTCCAGAGGCATTTCCTCAGAAATTAACACCCTCACAAAGTTTCTCAATGCAAAAGCATTTATTTCTGAGCTGGGAATTTTGTGGAAATGCTGGAATTGTAGAGGAGGGGTGAGGTGAGGGTTTGGCTGAGGGGTATTTTCTAAGTGCCAAGGGGTCTCTGCCCTGCAGCCACTCTCTCTCTCTCTAAAGATGTGGTGGTGTTGGTGACTTGCAGCAGATCTGTGTGGCTGAAAAGCTGCTTTTCTGAAACTGAAAAGTGGTATTGGAATAGAGCAAAGAGCACTTTGCAATGGAAACCACAACAGGATCAGTGCTAAGGATCCTGGGGAAGAAGAAACAGGGAACAACACACGTGTGGCTTCAGATGCCCTGAGGAGTTTTCTACTGAAAGGGATCACAGAAGAAGGGAGCTTGCAGAAGTGAGGAAAGCTGCAAGATTTCCCCAAGCAGCGAGGGGAGAGAACACTCAGGAGAGCACGTGCCTGCATCCTGGGGAAGGCTGCTTAACTCTGGCTAGCTCCAGGGGAAGGAGGAAAAAAGAGTGCTGAAAAAAGGTGAAAAAAGGAGTGACAGGGCCACAAAAGCCTCCAGGGATCAGCATCACCTGGGCTGCCCTTGCAGGGGCTCAGCTGGGCTGGCAGGTGCTCTGCACAGAGCACAAGGTGTGCCTGCAGCTGAGCAGTGAGCCAAGGGCCCAGTGGCAAGGCAGCTGAGAGCCCGGATTCACCCCGGCAGGGAACCCACCCGACCCACGGCGAGATCTTCCTGTGCCTTTGGTGGGGTTTCAGGTCTTAACACACTCCGGGGCAGCTCAGGAGTGAGCCCATCCTGCTGGGAGGGTCCTTGTCACACAGGGGGGCTCCTGAGCAGGGAGAGCCGACCCCCAGCAGGTGCTGCCTGCCCTGCAGTGGCCAGGTGTGCATTCACCAGGTGTGCATTTCCCAGGTGTGCATTCACCAGGTGTGCATTTCCCTGCTGTGCATTTCCCTGCTGTGCATTCACCAGGTGTGCATTTCCCTGCTGTGCATTTCCCTGCTGTGCATTTCCCTGCTGTGCCTTTCCCAGGTGTGCATTTCCCAGGTGTGCATTTCCCTGCTGTGCATTTCCCTGCTGTGCATTTCCCAGGTGTGCATTTACCAGGTGTGCATTTCCCTGCTGTGCATTTACCAGGTGTGCATTTCCCAGGTATGCATTTCCCTGCTGTGCATTTCCCTGCTCTGCATTTCCCTGCTCTGCATTCACCAGGTGTGCATTTCCCAGGTGTGCATTTCCCTGCTGTGCATTTCCCAGGTGTGCATTTCCCTGCTGTGCAGGTCAGGGCCCTGCAGCAGGCACTGCTCCACCACACTCCTCCTCTTGTGAGAGGGGTGCTGGTGCTGGGGAAGGGGCAGCAGAGGAGGCAGACAGGGCTCTGATGGCTGCACACGGGGAAGGGAGGTTGCACACGCAGCTCCCATCACACAGGAGCCGTTTATGTGGCATGGGACAGCCAGAGAGTGAGGCAAGAAATAAAGAAGGAGAGCACTGCCTCAGTTTCTTACTTGGGACACCTTTCCTATCAGAATTGGAAATAAACCCAGCAGAGCAGCAGGGCTGAGTTCACAGGCACAGAGGATGAAGGCGGGGAGGTGTGAGCAAGGGTGGCCTTCCTGCAGACCCTGCCAGCACCGGGACTGGGCAGGCAGGGGGAGGCTGTGTGATGCTGCAGCTTCATGGAACAAAAGATTCAGGATGGCAAACACGCTGAGGTTGAGAGAGAAAATACTGCCAGAAAGCAGCAGCAGAAAGCTACCTTCCCTCACACTGGGATGAGAACAAAATCCTGGATCCCAGCAAGGGGCTGCAGAGCCCAGCTCACAGCCCAGGCTGCCACAGTGCCCCTTGTGAATGGCAGGAGGAAGAGCTTAGGAAATACAGTCACCCCCTCCCAGCTGTGCCCTCCCAGCTTCTGGCAGCCACTGTAGGGACTTTCTGAGCCGGAGGGTGCATCCAAACCATCGTGTTAAGCAATATAATTATTATGACCAAGATAATAATAAAACCACCTAACCTCAGACTCCATCCGCTGAGCTCTAAGAGATGGAGCACACATTCTAGGATGAAAACCAGAAGCAACTTCACTCATCACAAAGCTATGGTCTAATTACTTGTCTTCTGGTGAGTTTTGCTTCTCAGAAATTCTTTAAAAAATGAAAACATCAAGCCCACCAGCTTTCTTTCCTCCTTACCCCTTTTTTTTAAAAAAAATACATAGACTGTAAGTTTATTTAAAATGTAAATTAACCACATTGCCAGTGACAGATAACAAAGATAAACATTTATGCTGAGCTGCATTTTTCTTATCTCCCAAGATTGTTTTACTCGATATCCTGAAAGCATGAAACAAAATGCAAGACAGACCATGTGCAGAACCTTTCTGTGGAATGGCACACAGCTCGAGACATTTGCTGGCTTCTTCACTTACCACTTTTCACATTCAGGCTGCCCTTTGCGGTGTCTTTCCCTAAAACGTTCTCGGCTTCGCAGCTGTACTCCCCAGCATCTTCAAGCTTCACCTTGTTGAACTGCAGTCTGGAAATCTTTCTGTTGAAAAGTACAGCAGACATTTCTTACTCCATTGCTGACCAACCTCATGAAGTGACAACCATTCCTGGCCCAGGGATGCTGCCTGGAGGGTCACCCCTGCTTGACAGGATGGGCTGCCTGAGCTTGCTGAAGAGGCACTTCAGCCTGGATAGGATTTGAACAAGTCCCTTCCCAGGATTTGCTAGGTGAACATCTCCCTCTGGACCCACTGCCCTGAGCGTGTTGTGTGGTTTGTTCTGACACCTGCTCTCATTCACACAGAAAGTCTCGTGAGGAGCTGAGGCCCAGAGTCCCAGCACTCCAGCACAGGCTTTCCACACTGGAAAAAAGCCAATTTACTGATGGACAGTGGGATCTGCCTGCCAGACAGAGATGTGGAAGGGAGATGCCTGTTCTGCACCTTCCTCAGCAGGGATGCTGAGCAGCCAGTGCTCCACCAGTTGCATCCAGCAGTGCCACACACTCAGCACAAACACCCACAGCACCCAGGGGGACTCACCCCTCGCCACCCAGCACATCCACTCCCCGGGGTTTGCCCTGGACACACCACTGACAGCCTCAGCTCGACCTAAAAAAAGGGCAAGCACCTCATGTCCCCCACATCCACACTCCAATGGACTACAGACGTGTGGCTGAGCTGCACACACTCATCTGACCAGGCAGATGTGCCTTGAAAGAGCAGGAGAAGGTGGGTGTGACAACTGCCCGTGCCACCTCCCAGGCTGTGCCACCTCCCAGCCCGTGCCACCTCCCAGCCCGAGCTGCTCCTCCACGGGAGAGGGAGAGCTCTGCGGCAGAGCTCTGCGGCGCTGCGGGAAGGAGCATCGCCTTTCCCACTGGCTATGACTCATTTTCTGCGATGGCTCTGACTAACAGGCAAAACCTTTTGTTGCCCAGTTTAACACGGATCTGTAGGAGCCTTCAACACACACTGAGGGCCACTCACGAGACCACAGTGGGACTCCCACATGAGTCCCTCTGGTTTACTACATTTTCTTCCATTTTAGCCATCTTAACAAAACCCACCCTGTCTGCTCTTCTCGTGAGAACATCTCTGTTTGCTTTCTACCCCAAGCTTTTACCTCAGGTCTGTGTCACTTTATTCAGAGACTTGGAAGCGCTGCCAGCTTTAGAAAGAGGTCCCAGTGGCCAATGTTGCTGAAGGCAAATATAATTCCATTTATGTGGAAAATAATCATTAGCCTCAATGACATAGCTGCAATGTTCCACGTGTCATCCGAGAAGGACTTTTCTTTGGGATGTGCAAATCATTGTCCATAGGAAGCCCTTCACAGAAGCACACTGGTATCTTTTTAACACCCTGACAAGCTGTTCTCCTGGGAGGCACGGCGCAAGGACACAGCAGGAACATCTCACTAGTTATATTAGTAAATTAAAAGCACTTGGAGATGACTTGGTAGAGCTCCCAGGAAACAGGCGCTGCCCTGTTTTACAGGATGCGGTCAAGGGCTCAATTGCATGAGCTGGGGCCACATGTGGAGCAATTTCTAAATGGATGTTGACAGTATGCAAAGACCTCTTGAATCCCTGTGACTGTAGGTCTCCCCTAATCCAGTTGTGCAAGACCTTCCAACATGGGAGCCTAAATAAGAGGGGTGACTCTGCCTGGAATCACCACGCAACACCCTTCTCTGAGTGTTCTCAAGTCCCTGAGCACAGCCCGTGACAGCCCTGGGCATGGTGGCCCTCACTGCTGTGCTGCCTCTGGAGTCAGGTAATGCACAAGAGAGAGGCATTAAGGACATTTAAGGGCATCCAGTGCCCGTTGCTGCCCTGTGCCTGTTGGCTTCTGCACCTTGCTGGGAGGCACAAAGGGTGCCTGATGGGGGCCTGGGCTCTGCTGGGCTGCAGCACTTTGTTCAGGAGCATGTTCCCCACTCCCTGCATAGAGGAAGGTGTGGAAATGCCCATCAGAAGAGTGAGATGCCTCCAGAATGCAACTCCAAGCCTGCTCCCAGCCTAGCCATTACTTCCTCCCAGCTGCCTCAACCCTCTCTGCCAGAATACACCATTTGTTTCACAAAGCAGGCTGCAGTGCAGGCAGCACATGCTGAAAGCAGCTTGGAAGAGCAAGGCTCTAACTCAGAGTCCATAGAAAACACCAACCCTGGCACATCAGCACGCTGGGGCTCTCTGCCAGGGCAGAGCTGAGAGCATCAATGGACACGCTGCCTTCAGCTGCCAGAGCACAGATGTTCTAATGATCATTGGCTGCATGGCAATCTCAGTCCACAGCACATTTCACCAGGTGGAGCAACTGGAAAAATCCACTTCTGCATTAGAATATCACCTAGGTATGTGATCTTTTACAGATAAGGGGGTGTAAGTCCCAAAGATAGGAGCTAGGGAGTGGCCCAAAAAGAGCCACGCTTGACAGACTCAGCTCCAACAACAGGGTGAGAGACATTTGGTCTTTTACCTGAAACTGGAGAGGAATGCAAGCAGAATAAAGAGTGATGTTGGCATTTGGAGCACAGCAATATCAAGGTGAAACCAAAGGGGATTACTTTGTTTTAATGCACAAGACTTGTAGTGTCAAAAGAGCTTATTTTTGCCATCACAATTTGTTGAAATTATCCTTAACTGGAAGATCACCCTGAAAAATCAAGAGCTTTTTCTTGCTTTTTACAGCCCAGGCCAATGGTGTGGCCCCTCTTGGTCTCCACACTGTGCTGTATAATGTCTGGTGACAGACTCAGGGGAGAGGAGATGAAGGTTGGAGACATGGATCAGCTTTCACGTGGAGCATAAATGCAAAGAGAATTTCCCCATTCCAAGAAGCACTGAAACAGCCAGAGAGCTACCTTGCTTCACAGCATTCACCATGGGCCTTTTAGTTAACATGGATCATGCCTGTGCACTGGGAGAAATGAGCTGAAAGATGTCAAAGGGACAAGCCCTCACCTGATCTGCGTGTGCCAAGGGTGACCACTCTGGTTCTGCTCTATTTTACTATCTCCAAGTGCTCCTGAACTATCCCAAAACTCCATTGGAAATCATCTTTCCCAAGTGGTGTTCCTCCCCCTGCTGTCCCCAGGGGCAGGTGCTTTGCTCTCCTGAGGGCTGATTTCACAGACACACTAAGGAGTGGCCTCCAAGGAGTTACTCCGGGCTCAGGAGTGTGGGATGAAGGTTCCTGGGGACAGCAGCCCTGGGAGAGCCCCACGTGTGCGTTCACAAGGGTGCCTGGCTGCCAGACCATGCCATTCTTCTGGAGGAAGGCTCTGCCCCGGGCTGTTTGCTCAGTGAAAGGGCCAGGGTCACTGACAGATCCCATCATTTCGCTGCAGTGCAACTCTGTTGACATCTCTTTACTCCAGGGGAAAATGTGCCTCATTGTCTTGCCTGACCCTCAGCACATATGACTTAGCCACGCACTAATTATCTCCTGTAGTGCCAGTGGAGGGATGAGCCACGGGGAATATGCTGTCTGCAAGCTCTGAGGGATAGGATTCACAAGGAGACCTTCAGCCTGGCCAAAAGAAGATCCCCCAAAATACCTTTCTGGCCAAGAGAAAAGAGTCCCCCAGAGGGCAGTTTGGAGGGATGAGTAAATCACCCTCTCCAGTGCCAATCTCCAGACTACAATGGGAAACAGGGAGATCAGCCCTTGGCCAGGACCTACACAAAGATCCTGGCAAATTCTGGCTGGGAAGGGTGTCCTCATCGGCTGTAATTTAGACATCTAAATGTGAGCTCAGGCCCTGGGGCCTCCAGTGCAGTGAGAGGAGAAGAAACAGGCCCTGCACCCGAGCCAAGGAGGAACTTCCCATGACAGCAGGCATGTTCCCACTAGCACTTTGGTCAAGCTTGAATCATTTTCCCCCTCTTACCTACTGCCAAGTGGAAATGGGGCCATCTTCTCAGGTCATCTCCTCACCAAGCCATTCATGTCAGAGCATGGGATCAGGAGAGCAGCTGCCATGAGCTGCCCCCGTGACACCTACACTGAGGACTCCGTGCTCCCTGTGTGAGTTCAGCCACTTCTGCATCGTTCTGGGCAAGAATAGCTCTAGGATTGCTACTGCTGTAGTGGTTTCTTATTCTTCTAAAAACAGGGTAACTAACACACAAGCAACAAAGAAGTCAAGGAATGAGCTGATGAAGAGAACTTGGAGACTACCCCATATGTGGCCCCGAAATTTTCAATGGAGAGCACTGCTCATAGTAAACACGCCTGAAACCCCCGGAAAAGGAAATTCCCAAACATGATCCTTGCAAAGGACACACTGGCTGCCCTGCTGTGGTCACCCATTAACTCCATTCCCCTCTGTTTGCACGGAGAGGCAGCAGCAGGAAGCACACCGGCATTGCCCAGAGCAGGAGTGCCAGCAATTGCTGTAACGTGCACTGCCTGCATCCTGCCAGAGATTTAATTGGTGCCCACGTGCTGCCCTGGCACTCTCACCGAGCTGCATTTGCCCTGAAAGAGCAGGTTAATGACTGGCAAGAAGATTCAGGGTAGCCAGCTTACAACCCACAAGTGCAGTCCAGGAGCCATCGAGCACTGGGCAGCCCCACTGGCTGGACAAGGGGCTCTGGGGGACACATCCATCCTCCCCAGCACTCAGTGGGTTAATTCAGGCAGAGGGAATCGCTGCAATGCAAAGGCAGTGTGGGGATGGCCATGGCAAAGCCGTGTCTGGCAGGGCAGGAGCAGCCAGGAGCATTCTGCCCCTTGCACAGCCCCCCTGATCTCTTCCCTGCCCTCCAGCTGTGCTCAGCAGAGCTGGGCAGAGCTGGGCAGGGCGGCTGTGCTCGCAGTGCTTGAGGAAAACAAGTGCTTTCTGTGCTCCAGAGCATCATCTGGCCAGCTCAGTATCAGCTACAGAAAGAACAAATGGGAAAGGGGACAGAAATGCCCTCAAGCAAAGCAATCAAATAAGGCGGCTAAGGACAGGAAGGTTTGGAGTTTTCAGCTTGGCCATCATCCCTTCTCTATCTCCCTTCCTCCCCTCACACCATCTCCTGACCCGCTCTGTGCTTGACCTGCTGGGATGGTGGGGGACAGGTAATGTCCTTGCAGTGCCCAGGACAGGACCAGCCATCCCCTGCCCCACTCTACCTGCTCTCTCCTACCCCTGTTCCCCAACATTAAAGTGCTGTTCTAACCTGAAAAGCAGATTTGCCCCTTCTCTGCTCAGCAGTGCTGTGGTCTCTCTGTGCCCAGGCTTGGGACAGGCTGATTTTAAGAGGAAGACTCGCCCAGTCCTCGCTCTGCAGAGCTGACACTGACACTGGGCTCAGAGTGAGGGCCAGCTGCTTCTGGGTTGGACAGTGTCAACAAGAGGGGACAAGATCAATAAGTACACTCCAAAGAGCAGGGTCACTTGTGCAAGCCCCTGCAGGCTCAAATGCAGCCAGGGCTGCTCTGGCAATGGGAAGAGGCGTGGGGCAGCAGAGGCAGTGACACACAGCCACACCAGAGCCTGCAGTGGACTTTGTGGCTGCCGTGTTGAGAGGCAAATCCCTGTGCAATGCTGCTGCTGCTCTCTGTGCCAGGCCAGGCTGTGGCACCTGCCAGGGTGTGACATCAGTAAATGAGTAAAAGCTGAGTTTTGGGCTCTGGCTGATGCACTAGACCCAATGCTACTGCAGGGTCCTTTGTATTGCTTCTCCTGGAATTCAAGGCAATTGATCCATCCTATGAATGCTTCCTCCAGCCCTGATGCCAGGATTTTAATTTCTTTGAGGAAAATGTAGGTCCTGGAGCAGTGCTCTGAGGCCAGCTCCCAGCAGGTTCTTTCCCTGCTTCCTGTGATCTCATACAGGAGCAGTCCCGAGACTTCCCAGGGACTTCCCAGCACCAAATGTGAAACAGATTCCTTGTTATCCCAAAGGGTCTGTGACCTCAATGCAGAGACAAGGCCCCTGAGGGTGCCCAGGTCTCACTACCTCAGCAACCAAGCCATGAGCTGGTCATGTGGCAGGGAGGGAGAAGAGGGCCAGTGCTGCTGGGGAGAAGGCACAGAGCTCCTAGTTTGGAAGGGTATCACATATCGGGTGGAGGTTGATATGCTGGGCAAATCAGAGGCAGGATCAAAACTTCAGGGACTGCCAGAAGTTGGGAGGAAGGCCTGAGAGGACCTTCAAAGCAAAGCACATCAGTTATAAAGAATCAAGGAGGAGAGGGAGGTGCCACACCAAGAGCAGCTGTCATGGGCACAGCCCTGGGCAGAGCCCAGCAATGGAGATGAGCAGAGCCAGGCTGCAAATACTGACACCAGGAACAAGCATTCTGGGGAACAGAGATCATGGGAAAAGGATGGCACCTTCACATGGGCAGGGGACTATTGCTCCAAACCTCTGTGAAACAACGCCATGGTCATTCACAGGGTGTGCAGGAGATCTAGATAAAGGCTGGGGTCTCCTCGTGCCATTCTTTTCTCCCCAGGCCATTTTTCTGCAGCTGGTAGCAGAGTCTGCTCCCTGGCAAATTCGTGCCTGCAGGTCTGTGATGTGCTGTGCTGGGTGAGCTGCCAGCAGCCTCAGCCCTCACCCAGCCCTCCTCCTCCCCAAAGGTAAAACATTTTAACTTAAACAGGATGAATGGGATTTCAGCTCATGTCTCAGGGAGGGCCTCGACCTAATCTGTGACATTTTGCAACCGCAGTGGGCGAAGGTCTGGAGAGAGAGATTTTTATTTTGTTTTTGTAAGCAGCCAACATGGCTGGAGAAACCACACCAAATTTCAGGCACATAAAGCTCCTTCCACCTCTCAGTTTGCAGAGCCCATCCGCTGAAGCAGCCCAGCAACTGACCGTGACATGTTAGCAGCTATAATGCAGTCAAGTTTGATTAAATGTCCATTCCCTGGCTCTCTCAGAAGCCCCAACTTGCAAAGTTTGTGGATTGTTTGAGCTCAAGACCCAACTGCTTCTCTTTTCAGTTCTCAAATTCCCTGGTTCAGTCCCAGGTGCATTGGCCAAGATGATGTCCATCATCTCCTCTAAAACAACAAGCAAACAAACAAAGGAGATGCTCTCCTTCACACCCCCCTCCAATAAAGTGCCTTCAGCAGCTAAAACCAAATCCCAAATATTGGAGACTCATAATGCCATCGTGAGAGTTAGCAAGGCAGCAGCTCCCCTGGTGATTATAACAACACCGGTGCTTGAGAAGAGTCTTTGCTTCAAGGCATCTGGAATTGCTCTTGCAAGATCCATTGTCAAATGAGCTTTTTCCTTTGTTTAAAAATGTCAGCCCAAAGACCCCTGCCAGAGTGGTGGTATAGCCTGCTTGGGTTCACTCTGGCTCCCACAAGGCTTCAACAGTCCTCTTTGCCCCTCCTTGTCTCCAGGCTTAATTAGGAAATCATTTATCTTTATTGGCACTCTCTTTCCCCTGCTGCTTTGGCATTAGTTTTTTTTTTTTTTGGCCTTCATTCCAGTGCAGTGAGCTGTACAGGGAAGACCACAGCCCCATTCATTGTGGGTGGGGAATAATCTACAACTGGGAGCCCCACAAGGAAGACCCCAGCAATGAATCTGCTCAAGTGGCATCGCCTGAGGGACTACTGTACAGAAACAGGAGAGGAGGGCATCCCTTGGCTCCACTTACAGGCTAACAATAGGGATTCCTGGTGATACTGAAAGTAGGACACCGCTCCCAAGGGATGTCATATGGTCAGCCTGTCCCAAACTGAACTGCCAGCCCTCTCCAGTCTAATGATACGCCTCCTTCATCAGCCCAGCAGTGTCCTCTGGTAGAAGAGCACACAAAGGGAAAGGGCTGTAAGGCCAGGCACAGCTCGGGGACTCCCAGGCTCCTGGGCTCCAGCTGAACATCTGCATGGCCCAGGCTGAGCCTTGAGTGTGACCTCAAGAGGGGAAGGTTCTCTACACCTCCACAAGCAAAAACTCCCTTGGCTTCCTCCACAGCTGGCATTTGACCATTCGGATAGTCAGGAAATCAAAACCCAACCTGAACTTCTTGGGAGCTTCAGTCAGACCTCAGACACAATCAGCCAAAAATGACATCACTTTGGCAGCTTGGGGGGAGAGCCATTCACTAGGCTGTATTTCCACTACCACAGGCTCTTTCTTGGTAATTCCTCTGGGTTTCCCATCAACTGTGTTTTATTTAAATGAAGATGGAGATAAAATTCCAGCCAATAATTTCTTCCACCTTAAAGAGGTTTCCCCTTTGTGCAAGCCGGGCTTGCCCCAGCCTGTCACTAATTACAGATGGAACATGGAGTTCAGAAAGGAGGAATCAGAATTGTTCCCCTCCCTCCAGCAAATATCCATTAAAAAACCTGACTCCTCTGCCTGATGGCACCAGAAGTTTTGCCATTAAGTTTAAAAAGAAGAGGGAAAATGATTGATGGAAAAGCTGAAGAGCTGACATGCAGTTAAGTGCTCCTCTCCTCCTTACAACATATACATCCCTTATTTTGAAAGATCCCCTTTTCTAGAGATCAAACAAAAACCCAATCACCAAAAAAAAAAGTGCTTCAGTCATACTTTCTAGTTAGAAACCTCAAGGCTCTTTAGACACATGGGGAGGAAAGCCAGGAATGAATCACAGAGGGCAACCATGTTCTTGTCTCCCATCCTAACCCTCTGCATGCTAAAGATCTCAGTGCTGGGGACAGATTCCAGCTGTGCCCAGCTCTGCCAGGGCCTCACAGGGCCAAGGGAAACACCATGGACATCACTTTGCTGGAGGGCTCCTTTTGCCCAGCCCCAGCAGAAAGCTCTCTTAGGTATTACACTTCTAAAGAAATGATCCTGTGCACCTGGCCAGGTCCTGCACAGCCTGAGTTTTTGCCTGTGAAGGTCCCTCCCCAATGCTCCATTTCTGGCCCTCTGAAATCCCCACTCTGAACTGAAGGGAAGCACAGAGGATTATCTGGAGACCAGTGTTATCTCTAAGTGGAGCCAGATGTATAAATCCCATTATTGTTAAAATAATGGTTATAGAATAAGATGTCCTTTCAGAGGTTTACAGTTTGGGATGCTTGTCCTTCCCTGGAGTCCCCTCCCAACACGCTGCAAGTAATGCTCTACACCCATATCACATCCTCCACTAAACTTGGCCCCACCAGCTGCAAAATGAAGACATCAAAGTCAGGAGAGCTCTCTCAGCCCTCAGCCTGCCCTGAGCAGTTTTCAGGGTTTGTTCCATGCAGTCATGGCCAGAGGCAGGCAGCTCCAGTGCCAGGGGACCCTCTGCCAGGAGGTTTTCAGCTCTGGGGCCCAGCAAGCTGGGCAGAGGTGGCAATGCCAGGGTGGGTGTGCACAGACCCACCCAGGTGCTCTCAGGGAAGTTCCTGCACTGCTAAACAAGGGGCAGATGCTCCCTGAGGGGTAATTGCCTCAGAACTGTCCCACAGAGCAACAGAACCATTTCATTGGAAAAGCCCTCTGAGATCACCCAGTCCAGCACTGCCAAGGCCACCACTGAACCAATGTCACCAGTGTGTCCCCAAGCGACACATCTACACAGATTTTGGACACTTCCCTCGGTAGCCTGTTCCAATGCCTGACCACCATTTCAGTGAAGATGTTTTCCCTAATATCCAAACCCCCCTTGGCACAGCTTGAAGCCATTTCCTTCTCTTCTTGCTCCACAGCTGCCTGAGTCCAGTCTCCACAGCCTGGTCCCAGCACAAGACAGGCACATTTTAATGGCAGCAGGGAGCAGAAGCTGGGATGGGAAGCAATTCTGGGGATGCTTTGAGCTCACACCTTTGCTGCTGAGGGAGTCTCAGACACCAGAGGAGGCAGGTGCTCAGCTTTCCTTAAAATGTTTATCCTTGGGCTTATTTTGCCAGCAGGGAGCCCTTCCAGCACCACACATCTTTGGCCTCTCACTGGAGAGCCAACATGTTGCCATGGAAACTGGTAAATGCAAAATTATGACTTGAAAGCAGTGTCCTGAGGAAAGGGGACCAACTCCCTTCCATTTGTTGCTGTCCCTGGCCCAGGGACTGAGTGTCCCCATCGCTGGGGGTGGGATGCCACCCTGCCACAGCTTCGTGCTGGACACGGGAGGAAGGGCTGGGATGCCTGGGAGCACAGCAGGGCAGGGCTGTCTGCTCTGGGGCTGCTTCCTCTCTAGCTCTGAGGGGAATTGCTCCCCAACAGCCTGGGCATTCCCACGCCTGGCTGCAGAGTGTGCTGCAGACATTCCTCCAGGGCACCCCAGCCCCAGCAGCCACTGCTGAACAACCAAGGCCAAGAGAATGACAAGGGCCACCAAAACCAGTGAGGGCAGCAGAGGAGAGACCGGGCAGCAGCTCTCTGGCCACAGAGAGCAAGACATAATTTTCCCAGGCCTTTCTGGGAAAAGTCTGTGAGAAGATCAGAGAAAAGAATGACAAATCTTACCTTCACTTGCTACACCTGTTGTTGTGAATATGTAGAATGTGTTATAAAGATTGTTTACCAAAAAGTAGTTTCTTAATTAGCCAATGGTGATGGTGTTTAGATTGCAGGACCAATTAGGTCCAGGTGTATCATAACTGTCTATAAAAGCAAGAGGTTTCTTAAAAATGATAATGTAAAGAAGAGATGGATCAACCTTTTGAGAATCATAGAATCAACAGTAATTATTGCCCAGCTGGGGGCCCATTACTGAGACAGAGAGAGGCAGGCACAGCCCTGCCTGTCTCTGCTGCCTGCAAGCCCAGACCAGCACCCAGCTATCCTGGGAGCACTGACCACCTCACTGCCTCACCCCAAAACAGCCACGAGTCCCAGAATTACTACAAAGGAGGACAACCATCTTGGGTGTGACTCTGAAACCAAACCCAACAGGAGTCAATTAAATCAGGGCAATTGGCAGCACCCCGTTCAAACAACGAGTGATTTTTCTAGCTGATTTGTAGCGGCTTCTAATTTTAAAAATTGCTACTCTAAAAAGTCCATGATGACCTTGTATTCACACACCCAGAACACATGCTAGCAAAGAATTAGAATCAAATTTTCCAAGGGGTCCGGCAACTGCAAACTGACTGCTGCTGGCTAGGGCAGGATGCATGAATGCAAGCATAGCCATGGTTAGGGAATAATTTTAAGATACATCACATGTAAATATTGGGCCTTGAGAAATATCAACATGGATTCATTTAAGTCCATTCCCAGTGAGAACCCCTTATCTTTGGTCACTGGGGCCCCTTTCTCCAGGGCTGAGGGTGACAGTCACTGCATGAGGCTGAGGGTGACAGTCAATGAGTGAGGTGGTGCTGAGGGTGACAGTCACTGCATGAGGGAGCTGAGTGTGACAGTC
>JAYDZK010000039.1:2785483-2836908 GCA_034509185.1 Euphonia xanthogaster | reverse complement strand
AGTCACTGCATGAGGCAGGGCTGAGGGTGACAGTCACTGAGTGAGGCAGGGCTGAGGGTGACAGTCACTGCATGAGGGAGCTGAGTGTGACAGTCACTGCATGAGGTGGGGCTGAGGGTGACAGTCACTGCATGAGGTGGGGCTGAGGGTGACAGTCACTGAGTGAGGCAGGGCTGAGGGTGACAGTCACTGAGTGAGGGGGCTGAGGGTGACAGTCACTGAGTGAGGCAGGGCTGAGGGTGACAGTCACTGAGTGAGGCAGGGCTGAGGGTGACAGTCACTGCATGAGGCTGAGGGTGACAGTCACTGAGTGAGGCAGGGCTGAGGGTGACACTCACTGCATGAGGCTGAGGGTGACAGTCACTGAGAGCCACCTGAGAGCTGTGCTGGGCGGGGGCTGTGGGGCTGATGTGAGGGAGCTTGCCCCGGGTGGGCAGGTGGGAGGATTTGGATTTGCACAGGACAAGGTCTCTGCAGGTGGCCATGACCCCTGATGAGTGCTGTGAGGCAATCTTGCACCTCAGCCCTGCTCAGTGTAGAGGAGAGAAGGCTGAGAGGGGATCTCATTCATGCACATAAATACCTCCAGGGGATGTCAGAGGATGGTGCCAGGCTCTTTTCAGTGGTGCCCAGTGACAGGACAAGGAACAATGGCCATAAACTAAACCATGAAAAGTTCCATCCCTACATGAGTAAGAACTTCTTTACACTGAGGGTGGCAGAACAGTGGAACAGCTGCCCAGGGAGGGTGTGGAGTCTCCTTCTCTGGAGACATTCCAACCCCATCTGGACACACTCCTGTGTCACCTGCTCCAGGTGACCCTTCCTTGGCAGGGAGGTTGAACTGGATGATCTCCAGAGGTCCCTTCCAGCCCTAATTTCTCATTCTGTGATTTTTCATCAGCCTTAGATGCTTCTGTGTCCACCTAAATTCAGGAGGGAACAAACCAATTCCCCCCACAGCCCTGTTGCTGAGTGATGGGGCAAGAGCTGGGTTTGGGTACCTTCTGCATCCAACCCCTAATCACAGAGCAGGAGTCACCCCAGGCAGCCTGAGCTGCCCACAGCTACCAGGGAAAGCCTCCCCACGTCACAGGACACCTGTCTCAGGTATCCAGTGCCTCCCTGACCCCAGGACTGCCCATCTACAAACTCAACACCTTCCCTGTGCGTGCCCTGCTCCTCTCCCCACGGCTCTCTGAGGTCACTGGGGACCTTGCTTGCTCTCCTGGCCATGGTAACTGGGCTGAGCGTGGTCCTGTGGCTCTGAGGGAGCCCCCAGTGCTGCTCAGCAGAGACCTGGGGAGCACAGCAGCATCTCCAGCCAGATGGCCCCAGACCCAGACCCTGAGTGAGCAGAGGCAGGGCAGCCCTGTGTCATACTTACTTCCCATTCCCATACTTGATCCGGATGTCTTTGCTCTTCTTCAGCTCCTTCCCATCTTTAAACCATTTGTAGGATGGCTGAGGGTTTCCAGCAGTCGCCTCACATTTCAGGGAAATCTTCTCACCCACATGAACATTTGGGCTTTTCAGTTTCTTCAGTTTGGGAGGAACAGCTGGGGAAAGAGAAAGGGGACGCTGTGAAACCTGTCCCTCTCAGAGCTGTGCACACACAAGAGGAACCCCCCAGACCCCTCCCCTGGGCCAAGCTCCTGCTGCCCCTGCTGCCACCAGGTGATGGAGAGGGGCTGCCCAGGGAAAACAGCACACAGGGAAGGAGCATGGAGCCAGAAACATCCACACAGGGAACAGAGGGAGCCCCTGGCTCTGGAGGCTCCCATGACCAGATTTGGTGGTTCCACAGAGCCCTACCCAGGCAGGCAGGACCCTGTGTCTCCTGTCCCTGCAGAGCTTTGCTGAGCTCTCCAGGCTCTCCCACCACGCACCAGCTCAGGCTCTTCAGGGACTGTATTTCCCCTGCTCCTGGCCATTGCTGCTGCAGATTATCAACACCTACACGGCCTCTGTGGCTGCCACGGGCGTGCTGCCAGTCCCACAGCCCCAGCAGCCCCAGCCAGAATGTTTTAGTGCAGAGGGAGCAGAGGCAGGTCACAGGGAGCAGGCCCCCCTGCCCCAGATGCTCCAAATCTCCTGCAGAGACCTTGTTCAGCTCAACACCAGCAGAGCAATAGCCACTGAGAGGGGCTGCAAGAAAATCCTGCGTGTGCAAGGAGCTAGGAGGAACAGCCATTCTTCCAGCTGCAAGAAGAAAAGTGAAAGAATAGGTATTTTAAATGGTTTTGTGCCAGCAGTGTCAGGCTGGCCAGCAGCCTCTCCAGCCTGGAGCCTGGCTCTGCACGTGGGTGTTTCAGAGAAGTGATTTTTACCATGCACCTGGAACATCAGACAGAGAGGGAGACACTTCTTATCAATCTCTGCCAGGCTTTATATTAAACCTGACAAGAAAGGATTAGCAGGCTTGCAATTTTTCTTTCAACTGACAGCTCTGCACTCTTCTAGCTCCCTTTTCCTTTCTCAGCTCTAGCCTTAAAAAAGGAAACAGCAACTTGCTGGCTTTGCCTTAAGAATATTGGTAACAATGGTTTCTCCTTGTCTGAGGTGCATTACCGATAGATAATTTCCTCTTTCTAATATGCACAAACCACCTTCTAATTGCTCTGTGCATTCTGATCTTGTGAAATGGCAGAGCACTCAAAGGCTGAGGGACTGGATGGGTTTCATCAGGGCAATCACTGCTCCTCAGACCTTTGTGTGTCTCCTCTAGTTCTTCATGCCAAGCTACGTCAGTGTAGGTTGAAAGTATCTAAAGACTGTTCTCACCAAAAGGGATCTTACACAAAATAATAAAAAGCACAGCAATCATCAGGAATGTGCTCCTGAGGTAGGAAGCTCTCAGCTCTCTCATATTCCTGATGGGAATGAGAAGCTAAATTGTCCTTAATCAAAAGGATCCCAGCATGGATAGAAATGGAACAGTTCAGGGTGACAGGAGTGAGCCAAGCAAAGCTCACAGTGACTGAAAGGCAGGCCCAGGGCTGGGGGTGGGTAACGTGGGCTGGTCCCAGGCACATCAGACCATGCAGCTCTGGCTGCCCCTGGATCCCTGGAAGTGTCCAAGGCCAGGTTGGACAGCGCTTGGAGCACCCTGGGATAGTGGAAGTTGTCCCTGTCCATGGCAGGGGGTTGGAATGAGATGAGTTTTAAGGTTTTTTTAAGGTTGATCCAAACCCAAACCAGCTCATGATTTTCTAATGGGACTGGGACAGCACAAAGCCATTGGGTCAGCTGCAGGCAATGGCTGCAGGCTGTGCACTGACATCTCTCACTGCTTCCCAGGTCACTGTGCTTTGGCACAAACAGAGCCTTCTGACCAGAAATTATCTCAGCTTTCACCAAACTTTAGGAATTCTGTGACAATCCAAGGTGTCATGGGTTTTGTGAAGCCCATATCCCTGATCCTTGCCTGGAAATGGGTTGCCCAGAAGAGCTGGAAGGCAGTGGAGGGAGAAGAGAGCTAGAAGAGAGCTGGTCTCTTCTCAGAACACTGCATGGAGAGCCAGGAAGGTAAACAGGACCTTGCTTTTATAGGGGTCATTTTGGGGACTAGAGAAATAGACTCTCAAATATTTATTCTGTCTGAATGTGTGTGTCAGTTAGCCCCTATTGTACCCCGAGGTCACCCTGTCCCATGCCAACATTATCCATACACCTTAAATACAGGGAAGGTCCTGACCTTGGCATGGCTGCACTTGCCTTGTTGTATTTCCAGCCTGGTGGTCTGCAGAATTATGAAGCAGGCAGCATATGGACACGTTATGGGCTAAATGCACTGAGATACCAGTCACTGAAGGGACAACTCTTGTCTCGTTTCAGAGAAGCCACAGGTGTGAAGAATTCCAGTATTTTATAAGCTAGAACCAGTCGTAGGACGTAAAGAAGTTCAACTGGGGTTAAAACAGACATAACAGCTGAGTCCTGGGGCATGAAAGAATGTTCTCTTCTCATCTCCTTTCCATAGTTCTGTGTGCTACCATCACCCTGAGTGGAAGAGAAACTGGAAACTGCTGGGAGAAAGGGGTGTCAGCCCTGCCCCTCTCCACCAAAATGCTGGCAAGAGCAGAGCAAACCCCAGGAACCTGAAGCCTGTGGAAGAAGAGGGCCAAGAACAAGCAAGGAACTCTCCATCATCTCCCCACCAACACGAATCACATCTCCCCTAAAACTCTGCACATGCCACCAGTGATGATTACAGGGCATTCCTAAGCAGGCAGATCCAAAAAAACCCAAAGAACTGACACACACACAGCATCCCACCCCTCCAGCAGAGAGTCCTGCCCAGAAAAAGGGAGGAGAACATCTTCCCACCCCAGTCTACATGTTTTTGGTGTCTCACTACAGGAGGCAAAGAGACAGGGTATTCAGCTCCAGGCCACACTTCATGGACTCCATGGACTGCAATCCCCCAGCTGAATCAGAGCAGTGAAAGGGGAATCCAATCCCAAAATACTCTGGACTGTGTCTGGGAAAAGGGCTGTGCACAAAGAGGCAGAGCTGTGCTCCCTGACACATCTGTGCCCTTTCTGCTGCACTGCAGCAGGGCTTGTGCTTGGACAGCAGCGTGGGAAGAGCAGGCAGAGCCCCAAGCCTGGGAAACAGCATCCAGAGCCTTGCTCTGGGCAAAAGGGAAGCCTGGCCTTGCTCTCTGGGATGGGCTGGAAAGCCTCACTTCATAATTCCTGCTGCTTTCAGAAAAACAGAGAAATCTTCATTTAGAGCCATTCAGTGCTGATGACTCTGCTTAATTCCAGACAAAGACTTTCCTCTGGTTTTCACTCATAAAAAGTTTAAACTGCAATTCTTATTCATAGTCTGAACTTCTCTAACTTTGGCTTCCAGCCAAGAGATCTCTGCCTTTCTCTGGTAAATTTGAATCCCATCTAGCAACCAGAAACCCCTTCCCTTTTTAGGTACATGTAAACTATGACTGAATCACCTTTCAACCTTCCCCAGCAATAAACTAAAGTAGCTTGAGAGACCAGAGCAGCACATGGAGTGCAAATACTGGAGTATGTCAAAGTTCTACAGTTAGGTACACTTTCAGCTTTTGACCCATTTCCCATCTCTGCCCTGTCCAAGTCACAGAGCTGCAGCTCAGAGAACCATGAGTTTAGTTCAAAAAGATCAGAGGCTTGATTTTGAGTGCCCCCTTTCTTAGTGCTCTGAGCATTTGGGGTCATTTTAATGTCCCTGTTTGATACATTTTCCAGCATGCTGAAAAAACAAAGTCACTAGCTTCACACATATCAAAACAGCACATTATCCTGGGCAACCAGCTTTAGATGTGTGCCAGGCAGGGTCCAGGTCTAATCCATTATGTTTCCATCAGTTCCCAGCTTCCCAGCCTCCTCCTCACAGGTGTAGCCAGTGCAGCTTCTGTCAGACCAAAACAGGGCCCAGGGTCACCCAGGCCACCTCTCACCCTGGAGCAGGCTGAGCTGAAGCTGCACTTCCAGCTCCTCACCTTCTGGCTCCCATGGAACAGCCCAGCCAGCTGTGGGCTCCTCCACAGCTGGGCTGGCAGCACCCCCAGCTCAGCCCCCGCTGCTGTCAGGTTCACCAAAACAGGGGGTTTGAGCTTGGAAAATGAAGGGTTTGGCTCTGCTTGTCCGACTGAAGCTACAGCTTAGGATCCGTATCTCTGGTCACCTTGCAATCCTGTCAGCCCCTCCTTCACCCAAATTTGTGTCTCCTCTCTGTGGGGTGGAGCATCACCAGCCTCACAGTGCCCGAGCTGTTGGGCAGAAGAGCCAGATGCATTTCCAGGCAATTTATTTAAGTGGCAGCCACGTCAAGGGTATGTCGTGCTGCAAAAAGCAAGTTTAATCCTGGTAGAGCTGAGACCAGCAATAAATACAATTTTTCTACAGATTTTTGCTCACTCTGAGGTCAGATGAAACCCAAGCAACCATTAGATCCCATCCTACACTAGTTGGGCTGTAAAAATGAACCCCGAAACGTGCCAGAGCCAGGATGGACAAATGCACACAATTTCCTAACTTGTTTTAAGGGCCACATTTGACAAAAAGACCTTTGCAGGAGACTTTTGTCCTCTGATAGCAGTCCTGGCACCCTCTGCCTCCTCACAGAGAGGAGAGGGTTACAAAAGTCTGAAATGCTGAGCTCTAAATGACATGATATGAGCTGTTTGAACATCTGCCATAAAAGGACTTGCATGTACACACTGCTTTAATTAATTCACTTCTGATTACACTTGATATAACACTGGAGTACCTTGATGATAACAACACCTCTTTTACTTCTGGTACCTGCAGTGTGCCTGCAAGCACCTCAGAGCCTCAACTCAAAACATCATTAATCATCCTCGGGCAGAGTGCCCAAACAGAGTCCAGCAATGGAGTGGTGACAAAACCACATCCCACCCACAGAGCATCCTACATAAAACAGCCCCTGAGCAGCAAAAGGCAGGAGCATCCAGCCTGGGAAAGGTGCTCCATGAGCTCTGGAGCAGCCAGCAATACCAGCCACAGACTCTGCTTCCCGAGCCGTGGGGATGCTCCACACAGACCCATCTGGGATCTCTGGAGGACTGATGTCGTGAGCAGATGGGATTTCTCATCTGGCCTCCTCCAAGGGCTGCAGTGTCAGGCTGCCCCACTCTGCCTGGCACATGGAGGTTTAGGGAGGTGGATCTGGAGGCCTGGGAGCACAGGAGCCTTCTGTGTCTCTGAGCAGCTGGGCAAGAAGGCAGCTGAGCTTGAATTCCCTTGGGCATGGAAAAGGGAAGCTGAAAAATGCTTTCTCAAAGGAATGGAAGAGATGCAAGGAGAGTTAAGACCTACAAACTCACAGGTGATCCTTGATGTCCCTGTACCCGAGCCATGGCTTTCCACACGAGGCTCCTGCCCGAATGTCCCCAGGTCAGGACACCCCCCTGTGCCAGAGTGGAGGGCAAGGCAGGTGCACAGGTGATCTCCTGGAAAGGAGCTGTGCTTCTCAGCCTGCCCAAGCCTTTGCTCTCAGGACAGCCCTTCCACATTGGCGCTGGGGCTTGCCCTGGGCTCTTGTGCTGGGCTGGAGAAGCTGCAGATCCAGAGGTGTCTCCGTGGGTCTGAGCTCCCAGCTCTCCCCACAGGAACCCAGACACCCAAAGGATGCTCCAGGCACAGTCCTTGAGGCTTCCAGGCCTCACTGAAGGACAAGATCTGGAGGCATGAAACCCAGCAGAGCCAGGTCCCACAGGCTGCTGGTCCCTAAGCCCCTTCTGGAGAGGTGCCTCAGATGGGAGAATTTCAACATTCTCTAACATGGAAAATTACAGAATTCATCTTTCCATAGGATCTGTATTGCAGCCTCAACTTGCTCCAAATTCAATCATAAACATTTACCAGGATGGCAATTGCTAACTGAAAGGAATTATTCCCATTTCTGTCACCTCTACTGTGAAGTAAGGCCACATGTTCCTGGCACATCCCCCGCAGGCTGGGACATCTCTTGGGGCTCAGCACTCTCCCCACTGTGACCCATCTCCCTTCTTGCCTGATGCAGTCCCACAGGGTCCACTGCTTTCATCAGAGCTGATGCTTCTTTGCTTGGGTTTAATCTGGCCTTTATTTGACAAAGAGACAAACCTGAAGCTCAGCAGCAGCTCCTGATCCCCTGGACTTTGTTTCAATACTGGCTGCAAATGCCAACCTGTCAGAGAAGGGACCCACTCTGAGGAAAGCTCCCTCCTGCCAGAAGGAATGGAAACATGGGATCTGTTTGAAAAGAACTCACCACACACTCGGTGTTTGCCCTCCTTTTCCCCAGGTTTTAATGGAGAGGGCAAAAGGCAGTCCCTGCTGTGCCCCAGGCAGGCTGTGGAGTGCACAGCCAGAACTCTGAGGGGACTCAGCTCCTTGGTGGCAGTGTCAGGAGGACTCCTCAGAGTCTGTGACCCTCCAACGCCCCTGGAGGTAACAGAGCTGGATTTGAGTGAAGCTGTAGAACAGCCCTGGCTTTATTGCATGGGTGGACACAACGTCCACAGACCACACACAGCCCAGAGCCTGCGGGAGAGAGCCTTGGTGTGACACTGACACATGGTCCCCTGCCAGCCTCGACCCCCAGTGGGTAACTACAGGCTCCAAACCCAGAGGATTAAACATAATATCTGTAATATGATTTATACTTCAGGCAACTTATGTTCCAGTTTATGCCGAAGCATGGTCAGACATTCTCATGGCAGTCTCTGTAGCCACTGTCTCAGATCTTGGGGTGCTGAGCAGGGGCACGTGGCAGGTAAACAACAATGGCACATTTAAATTCCCAGGGGGCAGCATTTTGCTGTAACCACTGTTTGACCTTTTAATTAACAAATAGCCATGCTTCTCCAGGAACAGTGATCATGGAGTCTTGGAACCACAGAATGGTTTGGGTTGGGAGGGACCTTAAAGTTCATCTCATTCTGCCCCCTGCCATGAGCAGGGACACCTTCCATCATTCCAGGCTGCTCCAAGCCCCATCCAACCTGGCCTTGGGCACTGCCAGGGATGGGGCAGCCACAGCTTCTCTGGGCAGCCTGTGCCAGGGCCTGCCCACCCTCAGAGGGCAGGGACTCCAATGTAGGAGCCAGCACCAGACCCTGTGGCTCACCTGGGACATTTACACCTCACCTCCACTGTCCGAGGCACTGCCTGTGCAGTAACTGCAGAGAACAGCAAGGGTTAATAGCCCAAAGCCCTCCAAGGACAGGAGAGATGTCCTTGCTGCCGTGCCTCTCCCACAGAGGTATTCCAGGAGTCAGAGGCTCATCTCTGTTCCTGGCAGAGGTCCCACTCTGGGAGCTGGAGACGCAGGTGTGACAGTGCAGGAGCCACTCCTCCAGGTGCTGGAGGGTCCCTGAGGACACCCTCAGCTGCCTCACACAGAACAGACACTGGTGGAAAGGACACAGATGACTGGAAGGGTGAAAATGCTGAAAAGATTTGAGATCTGTGGATTTGGGGTTGGAATGAAGCATGGAAAGCACTTTGCTGAAGCCAGAACAAATGCATTATTCCTCCTGACATGTCCCATACCTTCCCTAACACACAAGTTCCTTTTCCTTTAACTAAGTTCCTGTAGCCTTCTGTCTCAGGGAGAAGAAGTGACTACAACACCAATCTACAGCACTATTATGATTTTTTTTAAAATCTATTTAAATTGAGAGTTACATCAATCTCTATTTTCATGACCATTCCCATCACCAAAGAAAATTGACTGGAAAGTTACAAGGCAGGTTTGTTGATTCAGGTTTGCTCTCTATAGGATCCCTCTGGCACCTCAAACCATGGGATCTTAGAGGTCTTTTCCAACCTTAATGATTCTATGATTCTATGAAAATGTGCCACAAAGCCAGAAATTCCACCCTCCTCTTACAAATCCTGGCCCCACTTATATTTAAGAGCAACTGAGAAATTCCTCCTCCTCTGTCTTTCCCACAGCTAAAAATCCAGTTATTCTTCTTTCCAGTGAAAGTTTTGAAATTGGTGTATGATTTGGTGCAGAGCCTGGGGCTGAAATCTCAGCTCCATTGAAATCCATGAGCTGCTGGTCACTGGGCAGGGATGTGCTCCCAATACCCAAATTGTTAAGATAACTGGGCTGTGCTTTTGCCACAAGACTCGAGGTGCCCATGCACAAACACCCACCTGAAGAGCACATCTCCACCAAGGCATGCACATGCAAATATCCAATATTAAAATCCAAGGTCTGACGAGCTTGGATTTGCCAAACCTAGTACTCTATGAACACTAGCTGGTTTGCAAACAATGTAATTGGAGTAGAATTGCTATTGTGTTTGTTTGTTTTGAATATTTTTGGCCAGGAAGTTGTCCTGGAGGTATAGTTGAGCATAAGTGGTCTGGTGGAAAAATGTCATTCATTCTGTTCCTATTAAGACCAAAAACAATAGCCACACAAAGACAGCAGCGACAATTTCTGCTCTTCATGCCTCTAACAATGTGTTTTCAACCCTAAAGGCAACATCTTGTTTGTACCCACTTGATTCTGGGATCATATTTTATATAATCAAATATATCTTTGAACAAAGATATGTTTTATGAAGTGCTCAATTTCCAGATGACCTTGGAAACAGCAATTCATAAAATATAGCTTTATCTCTATCTTCACAATCAGCTAGAAAAATTGCCCACCCATGCTTTGTGGACTGCCAGTGCAGCCCCAGCCAACAAAGAAATTACCCCAAGCATCCAAAACTCTAAAATACATTAATCCTTTGTTCCAGTCACTGAGCACTAAGCACAAATTACTTGCCCTAGAACCCTGGTAAAGACCCGGGTGGCATCCATCATCTTTCAATCACCAAAGGAAAGTGATTGAAAAACTCACCCCAGGAGACAAAACAATCTAGGTTAGCAGAAAAAACCCTCGTGTCATTAAATGTTTATTCTGAAATCTGTACATGAAACCATATATAGACCCCTTACGTCATGGCAAAGCTAAAGGCTAAAAGCTTTCAGATTACAGGGAAGAATTTGCAGATGCAAATGACCATTAGTGGGATGTCATTGGTTCTAGAAAGGGATGAAAAAAACCCAACTGGATGTTTTACAGCTTTATGAATCACAGGACCGTCGCTTTAAAATACAGAGGAGAAGAGCTCAGTTAGAGGGGAGCTGAAATTCCTCTAGCAGGGATTGCCTGCACCACCTGGGCTCTCCAAGGATGGGAGGACAGCAGACAGCCCATCATGGACTGGTGGGAGCATTGCAGGGAGAAATTGTTCCCTGTGAGGGTGGCAAGGTCGTGGCACAGGGTGCCCAGAGCAGCTGTGGCTGCCCCATCCCTGGCAGTGCCCAAGGCCAGGCTGGATGGGGCTTGGAGCAGCCTGGGACAGTGGAAGGTGTCCCTGTCCTGGCTGGGGCTTGGGATGAGATGGTCTCCAAGGTCCCTCCCAACCTGAGCCCCTCTGGGATTCTGTGATGATTCTATGACTCAGGGAAACCTGCAAAAACAGGACTCATTGCAATGTGTGGGTACAGCAGAGCCCAAACACACACACCAAGTCCTTCAGGGAAATCAGGGCATGGGCCACTGCAAACAGGAGAACGTGACCAAATCTCTGAGTGAGGTGCCAGGTTTGGCACACAAAGCTGTCCCTCCCTGCCCAGCCCTGAGCCCATCACAGCCAGGTGTGCAAGGGAAGGGCAGGGCTGCACCCAGGCAGCACAGCACTGCTGGGGATCCCCATCCTCCTCCCTCAATTCCATTGTGTTCAAATGGAATGAGCTCCCCCGAGGGGGTTAACTAACGAGGTGTGAGATCTGAGGTCAGGAAGAGCAGGAGCCACAGCACACCTCACTGCAGGGATGCCTTAAGTTTTAGCTTTCATATTTTCCAGATTCTGTACTGCATGGGTGTATAACTCTGAACTTCATACAAAGTGTTAGCAAGTTCTCCTCACAGTTCAGTCAGACAGAACAATCCTTTTCCAGCCCTGGAACCAAGGACACCGCTGCAGCTTCAGGCTCAAAAAGTGCAAACAGCAAATTGAGGAGAGCAAACTGGGAGGATGGGACTGCATAACCTGGAGCTGTAACTGGACAATTAACCCCAATATTTAAATGGACCAAAACTGATAAAAGTGTGAAAACTCGTGACCCGCTGTCCATCTTGGGTGTAGCCACATCTGGGCTCTTGCACTGCCCAAGGTGCATCCTTTGAAGGGCTTTTAATCAATCCCTACTTTATTCCTTTAGCACTGCCTAGCCTCTGTTCCAGGGAGCCTCTCAAGGCATCAGCAGAGGGTCTGGTAGCCCCAGCCCACACCAGCCCCATCCCAGCAGAGGATCCACCTCCCTCCCTGCCCCAGCAGACTTTGCTGTGAGAGGGAGCTTTAATGAGTGTTTTCAAACATGCTTAACTTCAGCAAGCAGGGAAAAATAAGAGAACCTTGGGATCAGTTACAAGATGTTAATCCAGGGCAGGCAGAGGTCAAGGGAAGGTCAGATGTGACAGCCCAGCTGGCAGAATTTTTTTGCTGTTTCAACTTCCCAGGAAGTTCTGGACCAGAGAACATCCTGATGTTTAACACACAACCAGGTGAAATGCCACACAAAGCAGGGATTCACAGAAGAAAGCACTTTATTATCTGGATAAATAAATTCAGTGAGAAGCCTCTAATGCTGAGGTGGAGATGTTTCATTTTTAACCTATAAAATGATATTCCCTAGCATTCCGTGACAAAAGCCAACCACTTGCAGTTGTAATTACAATATTTTTTCCCACGTCTCTGCCTACTTTGAAAGTTCACCATTGTCTCTGGTGAGAGACAAATCCACCAGAGGGTATTTCCAAAACAGAAAGCCCTGTTTTTATCGGGATCTCCCCACAAGAGACCCCAGGGCTTGCATTAGAGACTTGTTTGTTCTCTGTAATGTTATATTAGAAAGATTAAAAGTTTTGCAGTTGGTTGAAGAAAGGCTTTAAAGTGCTTGGTACCAGAAGTGACCGCAGGTCTGGTTTTCATCCAAACACAGGAAAGAAGCTAAAGATCATCCCTGAGACAGCTTTTCCATCAGCCCAAATCCCACCAAGCGTGGATGGAATTACCACCCTGCCCTATGGCATTGTCCCAGTGCCCCTTCACCCTGGGTCTGTGCCACTCTGGAGCTCTGGGCACAGCATCTGATCCCTCCCACGGCCGAGCCCGCCGTGGAACCCAGCGGGACCCGCGCAGGAGAGACCCTGCCAGGCAGAGCTCCCCCAGCCCGGCAAGGGAGCCAGGCAGAAGGGCCACCCTCGTCCCTGGGCTGCAGGGAAGCAGCAAATGGAGCTGTAAATTCCGACTGGGACTCTGGGCACTGCCCAGTGGAGACACTAACACAGCGTGTCTCCTGCCTTGTCCAGAGTGCGGCTTCCCAGCATTGTTCTGAGCAGCTCCGGACCCCCACTGGAGCACAGCAATGGGTGGCTTCCACTGAAATGTCCCCCAACCAAGCTGATTTACAGCTGCCAGGAGTCTCCAGGATGTCAGCTCTTCCTGATTAATTTTTTTATCCTTATTTTCCCTCGTTTTATATTTGAATATTGCTTATTGCGATATTCTTCAGAACTATTCTCTGGAAAGCCATCCTGGCTAATTTTTGGCTTGTAAATTGCTCATGAGCAGTTTGTGGCTTGTGTTTAAAAAAAAAAAGAAATCAAGAAACTCTGGTTCATTTTGGTTGGATGAAGAGATTTTGTGGCCTGCATCAATTCTAGTCCCTGACAGCAATGACAGAGCTCTTATTATCACAAACATACAGTTGCAATTTTAAAATTTGCTTCCTGTGACTCTTCGTTAAAATTTAATCAACAGTTTCTGTTTCCACCAACATTTCTCTGGCAGAAAGATCACTTTATAGAATATTTATAGGCAACAAATGAGAAGGAAGGTAAAGCAAATTTGACTTTGTGATGAGACCCAGCCCTTGCTGGCTGTCCAGCTACTTCACAAAGGGATTTAGGGAAGAGGAACACAGGAAGGTGTAATTTTCTAGGAGTCATTGCAGAACACGAGTGACTGAAAACAAAGACCAACGATGCAGCAGCAAAATGTGAGCAAAGAGGAGACAATAGGCAACACGGTGATGGCCCAAGCAGGGAAATTATTCCGAGTTCAAACTGGACATGGGTTTATTGACCTGCTTCATGTCCAGCTTTAGGTCACAAAATGGGAAATTTCACCAAACTGGGCAGCAGATCCTGCACAACGCAAACAACTTAAGGTGAAAACCAGAGCTCTGAACAAAAGATGGTTGTTGAGCAAAAAGCTATTAATAGTGCTGGGTTTTATCCCAGAAAAGTTGCGTAAAGTGGGACAATTCACGTCCCTTCTCTGTGCTTCCATTTCCTCTCTCAAAGATCCCACTTAATATATTTGGGGCAGGGACTGGCTCTTGTTATGACTCTGTGCTGTGAATAGCACAAGGGGAACAATGCTGCAGCCAGGACCTCTGGATGCCACCACAAATGCCATTTTAAGCAGCAGTGACAACAAGCGGAAGGAGTTTGGGAACCAAGGAAGACCTGGGCAAAGACAGGGCACAATGCAGGTTTCATCCTGTGTTGTAAGCATGGGTGGTTCTCATCTCCATGCAGGAGTGACAAAGGGAAAGTAAGGAGGCAGTGGAGCTGGACAGGTAAGAAGGGTCTGCACTCAGAGCATTTGCTAAAGTAAAATTCCTGCAGAGCTGCTCCTTCACCTCTGCACTCCCACTACCCCTCCTTCACCCCAAGCCACCCTTGAGCACCTCCATGCAGAGGAATGCAACCACCTAGATCCCAAAAAGGGATTTACAGGGGCCTGAGAACACTGCAAACCTGATGGAAAGAATGGGGTCTCCTCTTCTGGAGAACAGTTTTGTAGGAAATGCTCAGTCTAAATACCCCATGAATGTGACTTTGTTTCTGATGAATCAGTAGAAGGTACAGTGGTGCTGATGAGCTGCTCTGGAAAAGCCTGGACAGACCTTTGGATCTACAGAACTAACCTGGAAAGGTCCAAAGACAGGGTTCAGGGGGACAACAAATCAGAGGATTGCAAGAATAAGCTTGGAAGAACCACTCAGAAGTTGAGCAGATCACATCCCTGCCCCGAGGGGGGATCTGCAACATCCACCCAGCTCACCAGGATCCAGACACACAACCAAGCTGTACTGCACATCCCCACTGCATCCCACAGGGTGCCCCAGGACCTGGATGGCTTCTAGGATGCAGCTGATCCCGACCTCACAATCTCACCAGGAGTGGATGGATTGCCCCTGGACTCTGCCCTGGCAGAAAGGCTGTCAGTACAGCAGGAGATGGGAGCCAGTCACACTGGCAGCTACTGAGACCTGTGAGGCTCCTCTGGCCCCCAGGTGCAGAAGAGATGTTCCATCATTCCAAATCCAGCTCTCTCCTTTTGTCCTGTCCTTTACACTACCCCTTCTTCCTCTTCTCCTTGCCCATGCCAGCTGCCACCAGCCACAGATAACCAAAATCACTCCTCTTTGTCCTTGCTGTCTCAATCTTGGCTGTGAGGTTGATGATTTTTTTTTTCCTCTGCAAAATCCATTATCTTGAAAACCTTGAATATCACTCTTAACCCCCAGTCTCATCCTCCTCCCATTTCTGGAGATCCCACATCTCACTGAAGAGCTCCCAGCAGCCTTGTCTCTGTGAAACCCAGAGGGCCTGAATCACCCTCTCAGGCAGACACCTGAATACTGGTGCTGCTTTTCTGCCTGTTTGGGATGGAGCACCAGGAGCTCCACTGTCACACACAGCTCAGAGATGCTTCAGTGCTGCTTTGAGGCCATGGGGTCACACTTTTCCCCTGGCTGCAGGCTGTAGAAGCTGAGCTTCCACTCACAGCCCATGACAGATGACTGCTGGTCACCCTGCTGCCCTGCCTGTCCCTGCAGCAGCAGCAGCCCCTCTGCCCAATGGCCAGGCCTGGAACACCGTGAGAAGAAAACCTTTCTGCTCACCTAGACAATGCTGTTTGGAGTTGCAGGATCCCTGCACACGTGCAGAGGAAGAATTCATCCCAGATTTTGCAGTCACAGGGCCCCTGCACACGTAGAGGAAGGATCCATCCCAGCTCTGCTTTTCTAATGGTGCTTTCCAGCGAGGACCCACACCAGCAATTACCCAGCTCTCACCCTAAGCCAGGGGATCATGGAGATGGAACATCACAGTCAAGCACAGCCTACCCTATTATGCTTCTCACCTCATTTTTCAACTTGTGCCCCTCCCTTTGTAATTTGGTGGTAAATAAATGCCTGGACAAAATATCAGCTAATTAACTGGGAGCGTCTTTGTGAGCACGAACAAAAGCTGAATGGACACCTCAGACAGGATCACACAGCAGCCCTGCCCCGTGAAGGATATTCTGAAAAAACATTCCCAGGTAACTGGGAATGAACAGATCCCACTTCATCAGAGCCCTCAGGGGCTCCCTGGATGTGCTGCAGGGTCCCAAGGAGACCCTTCAGAGGTTAACTCTGTGCAGTCACCATGGAGGGCAGCAACTGGCACGGCTTCAGCTCCCAAGGCTGTGCTCTCCTTCACTCCCCTGACAATTGGACACACTGCTGTTTATCCTAATCCATTGTTCATGGTCCTCCCCACCCAGTTCTCAGCCCATGTGATGCTCTCCTGTCCTCACCAACTGGAATTAATTTGGGGTGCTAGGGCTCTATCAAGACATTTCACTGAAATCTAAATGTTGGCAAGGAATTACCTGCTGTCATAAGATATTTTGGGATTTTATCAGACACTCAGAGTAAACACACAAGTCATCACATTTTTCTGGGGCAGCTGGCTTGTACTTCCCAGCTCCTCAGTGATCCTCTGAATAACCACTCAACTTTGAGAGGGAGATCCTGGTCAGCAAGGATTGTTTATCAACATAAACTTTATTCCCCCAGAATTCCCCTCTACTGGCGTGTTATGTAAAGCTGATGCTGCTAAAACATTCAGCTGAACTTAGGTCAAGACAAGATGGCTTTTGAAAGTTTTCCAATGGTTCGTTTGCAATAAATGGCTGAGAAATAAATCATTTCAGCCCTGATGAGTCCTCAAGCAGCCAACTCTGTTAGCAGGGCAGCTCCAGCAGTGAGGAACAGGGGGAGGCTTCAGTGACACACGGGGACAGAAAGCAGCCAGGGAGGACCACCAGGCTGAGGGAGGCTGAGATGCTGGGCCTGGCCATGCTCCTTGACCTTGCCAGACAAGAACCCCGCTTCATGCAGCAAGTATCACTTACTGCTTCTGAATACTTCCCAGTGGGGAAGCCTTCTGCATTCTCTCATGGACAGGGCTGCTTTCCTGCCCTGATGCCCCGAGGCACAGAACCCCTGCATGGATTTTTCCTGAGTTTACCCAGATGACAGCATGCCTGTGCCTCATGTAAATGTCTGCCTCTCTGCCAGCCCTGCTATGCTCTTGCCTTCAGGGGCTGCAGTGACAGCTTCCAGGGGATGCAAATGAAACCAGCCAGGAGCAGCCAGGGATGTCTGGGCTCCCACCTTTGGCCTCAGAGAGACCTGGGGAATGCCACATTTCCATGACTTTTTGTACTGTCATTGTGTCCCTTCTCCTTTCAGAGACCTCAGGTTTCAGTCCTGTGGGGTGCAAGGTGTTTCAGGGTCCCTCCCTGCTCTCCCAAAGGCAAAGGACTTTAATTCACAGCCAGGAGTTGGGATGTGAGATCTCAGCTCAGCAGGCAGTGTACCCACAGATCACCTTCAGCTCCTCAGAGCTTCATTTCCCAGGTGCATCCCAGGGCTGGCATGGTGGCACTGAGACAGCGCTGGAGGGCTGGCTTGGAGGAAAACACTTCAGAAAGCTTCATGCTCTGGCGTGGGTGGGACACAGATGACAAATGGGTGACCAGTCCAGCAGCTCAGTGAGGACCAAAGCTAAACACCCTCCCAGAGGCCCCTCCAGCCAGCTCTGAAGGGCTGCTGGCTCAGGACAGCTCATCGAGGTGAGCCCCAGGCTGCTCTGACAGGTTTGGGCTCAGCAGCTCCTCCAAGGGCAGTGCTGGGCAAGGGGGTCTGCCAGCTCAGGCTGCTCTGCAGCCCCTGCCCAGAGGCTGCTCCAGAGGGTACCAGCAGCCCTGAGGCAGGCTCTGCTCTGAAGTGCTGCCCCTTTTCTGGGTACACAGAGAACAGCCTCCACTGCCAAGCCCTCACCTCCTGTGCAGTGCTGCCCCAGGGCCAGCTCAGAGCAGAGCTGCCCCAGGAGCCCTTGGCTGCCCAGGTCCAGTGCAGCTGCTCCACCAAGCAGAGAAGTTAAAAACACCAGTGTTTTCTGCAGGGTGACAGGGTGTAAGGCAGGACTCTGGTGCAGAACAGTCCTTTCCCTTTAAATTCCCACCCTAGGCCAAGCGTGTTTTGCAAGAGCCTCCCTGTGCAGACAAGCCCCGAGGCTCCAGTGCAGAAAAGCGCTGCTGCTGCTGGGGGAAGCACCCAAAGCCTTGCGAGGCAGGACCCAGGACTGCTGTGCCTACATGTGGCAGGAGAGATGGGACAGGCCCAGAGAAACGGGCTCTCCATCACAGAGAAGACACTCAGTGTCTCTTCTGACCTGAAAAAAAGACCAGGAAGAAAAGAAGGGGGAAAGGAGGAGAGGAGGGGACAGACACCAGACATGCAGCTCTGCTCGTTTGGAAATCAGGAACTGGGAAATCAGGAACTGGGCCTCTTCTCCTTGAAAATGGTGATATTGAACTACACAGAAGGAGATTTCCACCTAGAGATGTGTTTGGGGCTTGCTGTTATCTTTGATGTTGTGAATGTTTGGGGCCCAGATAGGACACGCTGTCTGTCTCTGTCCTGCCATGACAAAGGGTAAGAGAAATTGGAGAGTCACAGAAAATAAAGCAAGTACAGCACCTGGGGCTTCACGGGAAATACCAGATTATCACAGCCCTGGCAATAAAACCAAAACTGCTGGCAGTGCTTCAGATTACAGCTGCTTCTTTCTTCCCTCTAAAGACCCCAAAATGAACAAGACACCTACCTAACCCCACAAGAGGACCTGAGCTGTGACTCACAGAATCTCCCTCAAACAGCAACTCAAAACATGACCAACACAAAAACGTTACAGCACACAAATGAGCAATGGCCCTGCCAACACAAGGCTGCTTCTTAAAATGGCATGGCCTGCCCACATTTTCTAAATATAGGATAGACAAGGAAACCTCTCCAGAAGTCCTAATAATAAAAAAAAAAAAACCCAACCAAACACACGCTACGTGGACAGACGGGGTTTTGAAAGCTGTTATCAACTATTTCCATTGCTCTACAATTTCTGCCACTCCTGCTTTTTCTTCTGTCCACCAGCTGCAGGTAGGATGGATAAGCCTGACCACAAAAAGGAGTAATTCCTGAATTGCAGCTTAGGAAAGTCCCAAGCAACAAGAGCAGCATCACAACTTCTCATCTGCAGATTCAGGAAGGCAGTCTGGGAGCGTGCCAGGAGAAGAGCCAGAAATATTATTGGAAAGAATGAAATCTTTAGGTCTGTGGAAGCCAAGGTCACTTGGCATGGGCAGGGGCTGCAGTGCCCACACCATCACCAGCAGGGCAGACCAGCAGCACTGCAGCTCCTCAAGGAATGAGCTGAGAGAGGAGCACTGAAGAGCCAGACACAGCACAGGAGGGCTCTGTGCTGGGGCTACCCAGCCCCAAGTTGTGCTGTGCCTTTACTGCTGCTCTGCCAGCCCTGGTATCCAACAGCAAAAGCCCCTCAGGACACGTTCCTGGAGCAGTGCCCCTTCTCCTGTTTCCCACAACAGAGAGCCAGGATCGTCTGCCCACAGAACATTTTTCACTTGACAGCTTTTCTTTAGTCACCAACAAACCTTTTCACCCTCATGCCTGGAAGTGCACAGCCGTGAATCAGGGAGGCTGAGTCAGACCCTCAGCCCTGCTGGCTGCTGCAGAGCTCCCTGAGTGCCACCACAGCATGGGGGGTGGCACTGCCCTCCTCCCCCAGCCTCCCACAAGAAACCCCAGGGCTCATTCCACCATCATCTGCAACCATTCCTCCAGATTTTAGCATTTTCAAATTTGCCAAGATATTTGATAGGAAAAGGGAAAATGGATTTGAACTGAAAGAAAGTAGGTTTAGATTGGGATGTTAGGAAAAAAATCATCCCTGTGAGGGTGGGGAGGCCCTGGCACAGGGTGCCTAGAGAAGCTGTGGCTGCCCCATCCCTGGAAGTGTCCAAGGCCAACTTAGACAGGGCCTGGAGCACCCCAGGATACTGGAAGGTGTTCCTGCCCATGGCAGGGGATGGAATGAGAAGAGTTTTAAGGTCCCTTCCAACCCAAACCAGTCTGTGATTCAAGGTGACCCTCCTGAAATGCCTCCGTGTTTCTTCATGGATCTAAAACCTTGCTATCCAGGACTCTCCCTGGATCCACACGTGTCTGTTTCTGACAGCAGAGAGGTTTCCTTACTCCTACATGGTCTCAGTGGCCCTGCTGGACAGAAGGAGGGGGAGTCAAGGCTCATCAGGGTGGGCAGTGGGAAGGACACCCAGGAATAGGCAGTTCATGCTGCCTCCCATCTTTCTGAGATGATCTTTTTAGGATAAAAGGTTCAGATTCTGGACAAAGAGTTCTCATACCTTGAAGAACTGGGAGAGGTAACCCAGGACTGAGTTGGAAATGTTCTTTCAAGCAGAGCAGCAGCATGGTCGTTATCATGCACACGCTGCTTCTGGTACCCAGTCATCATTTCATGAAAGATCCGGGGTAATTTTAGCTTTGGGCTGACTCGTTTTCACTTGGTCATATAACCGGCATCTCTGCAATGTCAGGATCTCTCCTGCCATGCAAGTTTTAGCTGTGTTTGTTCCCCCACAGCTATCCAGAGAGTTTATTTTAGCATTCATTAAACGTGCCTCTCACGCAGCCTCTCAGCACAAACACAGAAACCTAATCTCATTTACTGACAAATGTGAAGCAAAATATACTTCCATGCCAAGGAGTTCATTGCATTCTTTGTCCTTGCCCTTCAGGCAGAAGCCTGAATGAGCAGATGAAACAGAAAGATCTCTGCAGGGGAAACAAACTGTGCCTGGGGCAGTGATCAGGGGACTCCTGGCCTTGGGAAGACATCCTGCCCTGCTCCAGCCCCTGCACCCCTGCATCCTGTGAGCCAGGGACCTGTTAGCCAGGCCCTCTGGATCCACACCACTGTAACACTCAGCCCTTTTCAGGCATCAAATTCATGGCAGGAGCCCCACGGCTCGTTCTGCTGGTGGCAGCAGGCAGAGCCAGTGCTGGGCTCTGCTGGGATGTGAGCTGGAGCTGCCATGCCCATCCCTGATGGAATCACGGAGCAGGGCAGGCTGAGGAAGCCCTGCCTGGCACTGCCAGCTGCCTACCCAAAAGGGAGCAATGCACCCCCAGATCTGGGCTCTGGGGAGTCTCCCGAGCCTCTTTCCCCACCAGAATTCCTCTTGCCTCCAAGCTCTGCAATGGAAGTCAGGCAGGTGAGGGGTTTTTTTGCTTTGCAGTGCAGCTGAGGTGTCTCTCCTGCAGAGAGCAGCAGGTTTGCACGGGCACAGCTGAAGGTGGTTACCCTGTGTGCTAGCAGCTGAAAGATCCTCCTCCCTTCCCTCCACCCTGCCCAAACTCCACATTCCTCTCTGCCAGCCCTGCCCCATTCCCCTGAGCTGGGAAATGGGCACAGGACACAGGCACCTGAGCAGCCATGCAGTGCAGTCAGGGGGGACCTGGCCAGGTTCAGGGAGCACCTTTCCTTGGCCCGTTGTCTCCCAGGAACATCCGATCCTGAAGCTGGCACCCGAGCTTCTTGGCTGATCTGCCTTCTCACAGCAGGAATGTGGCCAGCACCAGGGCTCGGAGGAGACTCCACAAAGCCACACCTGCACTGCTGCTGGAACAAGACCAGCCTCTCCCCAGAGCAAGGAGATTTCACTCCAGGAGCACTTGGGTCAAGCCAAGGGGTGGGAAGAGCAGGGACCAAAGAGCTCTTTTGGAGTGCTTTGAACCAGAGATGGAGATGCTGAGCACAGGAGCTTTGTCAGTGGTTTGACTGGAGGAAGAGATGTACAAGAGACACAGAAAGAGCATCAGGGTCAGTACAGGCTCTGCCAGAGCAGTGTGCTAGCCAAAACTGCATCTCCACACCCCCAGAGGGCTGGAGCACATCAGGAACCAGGGAATTCTAGCAAAGCCCTGTGGACTTCAAAGTGGAAGAAAAAACTCATGTGAGCACAAACATATGTACACATGCACACACACACACAGAGTTTTGGAGGGGAATAAAGTCCCAGCCTTCAAATCAAAACCTGTTGAAAGCCAGAGGGTTGGATGCTCAGCTGGTACATATCACAGATCCACCAAAAAAGCCAGAGGAGATAGGTCAGAGAAACATCTGCTGAGAACCTGCTGGATGGATTTCAACCTGATTTTACCCTCAAATTAAGCAAACGTGCAAATTCTGACACCAAGAAGAAGTTTCTCTGAAGGGCTTCCAAACATTGGTCAATGATGGAGGAAATCTGGTTCAAATTTCTGGGGTGTCTTTTTTAAAAAACAAACCAACTAAACACTACAGCACCTGACTTCAGTGTTGTCTTAGGGCAAATTAAAGTTTCACTGCTTGCCTAAAGAACACTTTTTCTGTCCATCTCACACATGTGTAGGTGTCTTTCTTTTTCTGATCTGCCAGCCAAATGTCAGACTTGGAGAGTAAATGTGGTTCCCTTGTCCTCCTCATCCTCACCATGGATGAAAATTTTAGCAAGAAAAACTGGTCTCTGACTTCTATTTGTAATCCAAAGTCTAAGGGGATAGTAGGGATGAAGCACATTGTAGAGGAGTTCCAGGACCACCAGACTCCTGAGAAGTTTGAGCACATCACTGCTGCAGGAAGCCTGGTGTGGTTATTGATCTCCTCTGCAAAGCACCTCTCCCTCCTATTGGGGAGCTCTTGCCTTCCAGACATGCCTGAACTAAAATCCATTGTAAGAACTGATGACTGAGTCTGCCAAGCCTTATTACCAGAGTTATTAATTACCTAAAATGTTTAATTTTTACCATTATCTCTTGTATTTGTTGTTACAATTTGAAACATCTCAAAAATGCAACAACGGAGCGCTGCCCTTGTTGGAGGGGAGACCATCCCAGGTCACACTGCTTCAAACACCATTTGCTGCCTGGGCACAGCACCAGAGCCAGGAGCAGGACCCAGCCTGGAGGCCACACACACCTTTCCCTGCTCTGACATTCCCATGGGATGGGCAGGGAAGTGGCAGTTTTGCCTCACTCGGTCCCCTGTGGGTCCAGTGAGAGCTTCCCCCTTGGGCAGAGTCCCCTTCCCCAGCCATGTGACTCTGTTGTCTGTCCCAGACAGGAGGTCAGCACAGCAGGTGATGCATGTCCAAGCTCCAGCCCTGCTGGAGAGGCCTTCGCCCTCCTCCCAAAGTGCCTTCCCTGCCAGCACGTCCCTGGCCAGCCCCAGGACAGCACACGCCAGCAGGAGCCAGGGCAAGGAGCTCCACACAGCCCCCAGGGAGCCTGGCTGAGCCAGGAGTGCTGGGAGGGAGGCTCAGCGTGCTCTCATCCTCAGGGACACTGGTGCAGCTTTCCCAAAGGAAAGCTCCAGCTCATCTCACAGCCTCTGCTCTGAATGCTGCTTCTAGCACAGACATCCAGCCTCTACTGGGATTTCAGCCTTGTCACCTCTCAGCCAAAGGAAACAGCCTGGATGTAGGATCCTAGGCATGAGTTGCATCTCCCAAGCTTCTCTTGAACTTGATTTCTTCAAGTTCTCTTCGAGAGACACTGTGGTTTTTAATGGAGCTTTGCTGCCAGAAGAAACAAGCCCAGCCAGGCAGGAGGTGTGTTACCCAAAGCTCCACTCACTGCATATTCCAAGAGCTGTAACAGAACTCTCAGGCACTGGAAAAGGCACAGGGTCCTGCTGAACACCCCCCCTCATGCACCTGAAAGCACTCATTGGAATCTGAGGGAAAATGAGAAGGGGTCAGAGGACCAGGAGGCTCCTCTCCCCCCGTTTCACTGCCTCAGGAGTTACACCACAGGACAACCTGCCAGAGTCCCATCCCACCTTCTCCGAGCAGTTTTCGGCTGCAGTTCCATTGGAGCTCAGCCTGAGCCAGGCCTTGGGCTCAGGGCAGCACTCAGAGCAGGACTCTGGCAGTGCAGAGGCAGGAGGGAGGATGCCAGAGCCAGGCTGCTCGTGGCAGCACAGCTCTCCCTCAGCCAGCTTGCAGCTGGAGCCCATCACGTTAATGAGGCAGGAGAATGAGCTGAGCACATGACCTCCAAGGTCGGCAGCCAGGCTGTGCTCAGCCCCTCTCCAGATGTTCCTCCTCTTTCCAGAGACTGCCTTTCCCAGGTTACTTACACCTCCAAAAAGGGATTGAAAATGGAATGCCCAGGGCTCTGACTCACCAGCTTTTGGATCCATAGTGGGATTAGTTACTAATGTACTGTTCTGCTGCACCCTGCCCCTCTGCCAGGCGTTCCCAGCCCTGCAGTCTGCCTGAGTGGAGAGATGGGTTATCCCTCAGCCCTGCTGGGTCCCTCTCCTGTTTGCATTAACACCTGAGACTATGAGCCATGGGCAGTGGAGGAACAGAGCTGCATGCTCTGTTCAATCCCTCCTTCAGCAGAGCTCCAGGGAAGACCAGAAAGGTGCTGGGATTCACCTCTTCCTTTACCCCCGCATGAATCACTGGAGCTCGTGAGTCAGACCCCCTCCATTCCCAAAGCTGAGCAAGTCCCTGCATGTTCCCTGTTCCCTGGTAACTGTCCCCATGTGTGCTCTGAGCCACATGGAACACCAGCCCATGGACTGAGCCCATGGAAGCACACATGTGGACAGATCCTGGAGCACAGCTGACATCTGGTACCTTGTGTGCCTGGGTGTTTATAGAAAACAGAACTGCTACTGTAGGATATCCGCCGTGGGTTATTCTTCTTGTAAACAAACCTTTCTGGCTAATAATTTCTACCAGCTCCTCAGAACTGGAGTCTTTCCTGAGAGCAGAAAGCTGAGAACAAATCAGGAGTGTGGACACAGCCCACACAGAGGTGCCTTGGCTGGCAGTGAAGGAGCTGCTGTGCCTGTGCTGCTCTTGAGTATCTCTGAGGCTGCACTCAGCATCTGCAAGGGGGTTCCACGTTCCCCATCCTCCCCCACCAAACCCTGTGGTAACGTGGCAGCACTCTAAAGCACCCAGGCTCACAGACCTGGGCACTGTGCACCTGCTTCTGCTACAGTCCCACTGCTGGCTCCTGCCCAGGGGGCACCTTCCCCTTCAAGCCTTGGGAGTTTCAATTGCAATACTCTTCTGCACAACCTTTCTACCAATTCCTGACTCATCTGGGAGCTGAGGTCAAGCCAGTTCCTACTGAAACATGAGATACTTTCTGCAGAGACTCTTCACCTGCTCTCTGAGTAGTTTTCCAGCATTAGCAATTGCCATGGGCAGTTCAGGAGAAAGCAAAGTGCCTGTGCTGCTCACTTATTAGCACTGATAAACAACAAAAAGCTGAAGCACACGCAATGTTTTCCTCAACACCAAATAAAAATAAGAGAAAATGCCTGGAATTGCTGGGGAATTGAACCAACCAAATGCTTTACATTTCTCTGGTCTTTTCTCCCCAAGTGACCTCACAAAAGTACAGATAAAATGCAGACCCTTTTCAACTCATTTACCTCGCTAGCAAGGCTTCCTCCAGCCCTTTTTTCTTCTCATGCCAATCCCCTGCCACAGCTCTGGCTCTGCTCAGCTCTGCACTGAACGTTGGCATTGGTCTTGGTCCCTTTGTCCCACCTCCCCAAAGTCTACCCCAAATCTTTCAGAACGTGCCAGGGCAGCTGCTTTTACACCCAGGATCTTGTCTCAGTGTCATGACTTTGATTGCCCCATGCCATGCACAGTGCATGATAAAACACATCTGACCTGAACCTTGTGGGAGCATTTCACATTCATTTGTGGGTCTGTTCCCACATCCCACAGCTCAGGTAGTCCCTGCAGCACGTGCCTTCCACGTGTGCAGGGTGGGACACAAGCCATCTATTTTTCAATGCATGTCACAAACGTCTAAAAGAGGGATCCTGATGGTTTGTTTCCATAGGTGGACACCATCTCCCTCTGGAGGCCTTCACAGGCTCTTCCACTGGCTAGAGCTGTAGCTAAGGCACTCGCTTTAGGACAGCTGCATTGCTAGAGGCATAAAAATGTGAATTTCGGTTAAAGATAGTCCTGGTCCTCAGAACAAAGCTAGCCCTTCACATGAGATCAGCAATCCTGTTTTACACATTCACAGGAGCCAAAGCAATTGTGTTAAAAGCCGCAGTGGAAGAGAAATCCTCTCCTCCCCTGAGCTTTAGAGACCTCATGGGAAATCTAGCACATCCCATGGCACATGGATGCTCTTTCTTGAAACTACTGTTTCAGCCCTCTCTTCCTTCCACAGGTTGTTCTGCTGCTCTGGTTCCCTGGCACTGAAGAGCTTTACCTGGGGCAATTCCCCCAGAGCAGCTGGCAGGGCTGGGACATCACCTCTGGAAGTCCAGGCGAGTCTTGGCCATGCCCGAGCTGTCCTGGGGCTCTACAGAGCACACCCCAAGGGGTGTCTGAGTGTAATTTTCCATGCAGACTCCTAAGAGCACAAGGGTAGGTCAAGACTGTCAGAATGTCAGAGGGATCAAAGTCTGGCCCTCAGCAGAGGCTGCTCAGGGATGCAGTGTGAAGGATGAAGGCTTTGCATGCTGCCATCATTCCCTCACTTTCCCCTGCACAGACAATCAAACCAGTGTTCCTCTCCTGGTATCTGTAGATACTGCATGAAATGTTTGTAGATGCCTCTTCTGCCTCCTGCTTTCAGGGGGGTCAGCACATCCCCTTTGCAGGGAAATTCTGCAGCCTGGGAAAACAGAGAACACAAATCCCCCTGACAGTGCCCAGCCAGGGTCCTGCTGTGTGCCAGGGCTGGGTTTTGCACCAGCCTGGCCATGCTGGAGGGCAGTCTGAGGTCCAGCCTCAGGCTGAAGGAATGGTCCACAGGACGACCTGCTGCCCAGAGTGAGGGTCTGTGTGCCTGGACTGGGACATCCTCTCAGAAGTGGTTGGAGGAACTCCTCACTCCTAAAGGTTCTTTTGGGGAACCATTGCTAGGGTGTCCCTTAGACCACATAGCAAAGGTGACCCATGATGTGCAAAGGTGATCTCAGGTTCCATTGGACCCAACCAGCCCAACCCCAAGTGGGGTTTGATTCAGGGACACCACAGACAACCCAGTGTCTTCTTCTAATGGATCCACAGAGCAAAGAGAGGGCAACCTCTGCAGCAGCACAGGGCAAAGCAGCAACCTGGATCTAAACAATCCACTTAACAAGGAATGCAAATGAGAGGATGCTGTGCAAGCCAAATACAGAACCTTTCAGTTCTCTGCTTGAGGTACAGACAGGATGATAGAATCAGAGTCTCACAGAATCATTTAGGTTGGAAAAGACCTCTAAGATCAACAAGTCCAACCTTTGACCAATCTCCACCTTTTCAACCAGACCAGAGCACTGAGTGCCACAAACAGTAATTCCTTGTACACCTCCAGGGATGGTGACTCCACCACCTGATCAATGCAACCATCCCCAGTTCTACTCTGGATCCATTAGGAGGCAGAAGGGGGGCTTCCACTCCCCTGTGGGATTTATATGTGATGAAACAGCTGACAATGCATCTCAGCAGAAGACTTGGTTGTCAGTGGGAGTAATGACAGGTAAAGGGTCTTTCCTTCTCTCCAGGGCAGTGAACTACTGCAGGGCTTTGATGTGGCACTACAGAACTGAGCCTTGCTCACACCTGGCCCTTCCCAAAGCAGGTGCTGCTCCCTGGGCAGTCCCAGTGTGCCCCATGTCCCTGCTGTGCCCGAGCCAGTGCCTCCCAGTGCACCAGCCCCTCCTGCTCCCAGCAAAGGAGATGCCCACGATGCAGGCACTGCCCTGTGCCCTCTGCATTTCAGAGGGTGATCCTGGTGATGGCTTGAGACAGCCCCCAAGCCCTGCAGCCTCCCGAGCCCCCAGAGCAGAGCCTGTCGTCTTCAAGCAGCTGTCGCTTCTCCCTGGCGATTCCAAGCTCCCTGTCTTGAAGCTTTCCCAAAAGCCTCCTCCCAGATCCCACAGCAACATCAGCTCTGTTCTGATGTCACCAGCACCCACTGGTGCTCCACTGCCGGTGGAGCAGCCCCTGCTGGGGGCACAGCAGGCTCTCCATGCTCAGGGTAAAGGGATGAAAAAGGGAAGGGGCAAATCCTGCCACCAGTGATGGCAGTGCAAAGGCAGAACAAACCTGCTCAGGTCAGGAGCGGTCACTCATGTCACTGCAGCAGCACAAGAGCAGAGCTGCAGCCAGGCAAGCGAGGAGCTGAACTGACAGGCTCAGGACAGGACCTGGGCCAGCTTTTAGCCTCTTTTAACACTGATAAAACACAAAGCCTGACACGGTTGCTGCTCTCTCCAAATGCATTGCCAGATAAACCACAGATAAGAAACAGCCCAGGATAATCCCTCCCTGATACCATGAGAGAGAAAGGAATTACACTGGGCTGCATTACCACCAAACCTTCTGTATCCTTCCAAGACAGTTCTTGCACTACCCATGTACTCAGGAATCTAACTGTACCCGTTAAAACATTTAATCTTGGCAATATCATAAATATTGCCTTACCCAGTCAGCAAGGAACAGTCAGATCTCTGAAGAACAGCCTGATTTCAGGAATATCAGCATATCAGCAGAGCCCACGTGTCTTTCACTACAGGTCATTGTAGTTACCTCAAAAACCGAGGCTATAACTAAAGTCTGATCTCTGAGAATTGGTCTGTCCCAAGGAACAGTACCTGTGATCCTCCAAAATTATGACATTTGATATTTACCTCAGGGAAAAGCAAGAAAATAACCAACTAAACAGCAAATGACCACACAGCAGAACCCCCAGAGAATCAGCACAAACCCCCTCACTTCCCCAACCACCATGACAGGAGCTGAGTACTGCTGTTCATGAAAGAGCATATTGCTCTGAAGTGCTGGGGCTTTGGGTATTTAAACAAAAAAAGAAAAATAAAATTTAAAAAAAAAGGAAAGGAAAAGGAGGAAAGAAAAAGAAAGAGAGAAGATGAAGAAGAAAGCAGACCTGTAACAAAAGCAGACCTATAACAGCATGAAATATGAATGAGATGCAGAGATTTGCACACTCGCCTGGTAAAGAGTCCCTGGCATTTGCACCCTCATGCAACCCACAAGTACTTTCCTGCTGGCTTGTCTCTTCTTCCTTTAAGTAAAATTTGTTAAAAATGGGAAGTACCTTTTCCTGGGTCAGGTTCTCTTTCCCCTTTTTTCCCTTCTTTGTTCTTTTTGCTCTTTCCTTTCCCTTTTTTCTTGCTCTCGGACATTCTGCACAAGTGTTTACAGTCTCAGGAAAAGACAGTCCACACCAGATCTATATGCCCCACGACTGCTACTCCAAATGTTACTTGCCAGCTGCAACTTCCGACTGTTCTTATATTGTTTCTGACACAGACAACACCCACCACTGGGTGGAGAAGCAAAACTTTAACCGTTTGCTCACTGCTCCCAGTTGGCTGAAGAGATGCCCTGGGTTGCAGTGGGAGGGTGAGGGAAGCAGGGCTACGGGACAGGAGAAGCTCACCCGGGAGTGTCTTGGGCACATGAAGTCCAGAGGTGGTTTTCCACTTGCTGATTCTGTCTCTGACTGAAAGTAAGTTCTGAACAGCTTCTGAGCATCACAGAAATGAGTGTTTTGGGCAGTTGCTGAGGTTCAGACAGTGATATGAGAGAGGCAGTGGAGTCTAAAGAGAAGGGCAGAGGTTTGCCAACCATTTTCATTTTGCTTTGATCCTCCAGAGGGGTTAAGTTGACCTTTCTCTTCCTATTGTTGTTCCCACCATAAATCAGAGTGACTTCACCTGCCCTTGCACCCAGCTTTTTCCTGTCCCAGGAAGTGTTTCCAAAAGTTAGGAATAGCTGGAGAGCCCTTACCTGCACCTCTTGTCTCTGTCCTCCATCTCTTGGAGCTCTAGGTGGTTGGTTAAGCCCACATCTCACCTGCTTGGGGGTTAATCAGGCCCTTTCCACAATCCAACAGGTGATGAGTGACTCAGCCCAGTCCCCTTCTGCAGGGCTGCCCATGCTGACATTGCCTCAAAAGTCCATCAGGATCCCCAGCTGGAAAGCCCCAGAGAACTGCCAAACCATTCTCGGAAGCAGCTAAGGGCTCCAACGGCCCAAAGGGAGCAGAAGCTGTAGGGCACTGGGTAGCACATTTGATCCAGTTACCCATGACCCAAGCCCAGTTCCGCACTGGTGAGCAAAGCGTGTCCTCCAGAGACGCGCTCCCGCCTGGTGCGTGGACATCAAGCAATGAACGAGGTATCAGCCCCCTTGGGATCCTCTGCCAGTGCTTAATCACCCTCATTGTTAACAATGTCTGCCTGCTCTGAAGTGAAATATCTGGCTTCACTGTCCAGCCATTGTTTCTTACTCTTGTTTTCTCCTCTAGATTAAAAAGCCCTTCAGCAACTGGTATTTTCTCTCATGGAAGTACTTACGCTCTGTAATCAAGTTATCCCTCAATTTTCTTTTTTGATAAGCTAAACAGACCAAGTTTTGTTTTTTTTTTTTCCATTCCTTGCTGTATGGCATTTTCTCCAGCTCAGGATCATATCTGTGGCTATCCCATTTTGCAATATCCTACTTAAGCTAAGAACACAAAAACCAGGCGCTATTCCATTGTCTCTTGTGGACAGAGGAAAATACAGAGGCAAAATCCCTACTGCCACCCATTCCCAGCCTTTTAACTCCCAAGTGCTACATTCAGGCACTGGACTTCACATGGAAAATCTGTCCCTCTGTGTTTCTACTGCAGGTCTTATCAAGTCCCTGCTCTGCCAGACGGAGTCACCAAGAGGAATTATTTTGCTTTTCTGCTGCCCCGTCTCTGTGGTGAAGCTTCCTTTTGTTTTCAATGGGCCAGTGTGCCAAGCCACACCAAGCACCCTCTCTAGCTTCTTTCTCCCCACTGACCCTTGAAACCCCAGCAGTTCTCTGTCTCTTGCTGATTTTATGAGCATTTTCACCTCCAGGCTGCTGGTGACAATGATCTCACAGAAACACCTCATGGAGCAGTGACCTCCTGCCAGCACTGGCTTTGTTGAACACTCCTTCACCTGTGTGTGAGGGGCAAAGGAGACCTTCCAACACTCCCCTCTGCAGTTAGAGCAGAGGACATCATCCCACTGAGCACTGGGGCACAGCCTAATGAGAAGCTGAGATGTGAACACCAGACAGCACCTGAGCAAACCTGCTCTGAACTCTCATATAAAAGCTCCCAAGTTGGCTGATTTGGAGTTGGAGCCTAATATACATGGTTTTAACCTAGAACCACAGAATGGTTGTGGTTGGAAAGGACCTTGAAGCTCATGTCATTCCACCCCTGCCATGGACACTTTCCATTATCCCAATTTGCTCCATCCAACCTGGCCTTGAGCACTTCCAGGGGTGGAACAGCCACAGCCTCTCTGGGAAACCTGTGCCAGAGTCTCCCCCCCCTCACAGGGAAGAATTTCTTCCTAATGTCTAATCTAAACCTACTCTGTTTCAGCTTAAGGCCACTCCCCTTTTCCTCTCACTCTATGCCCTTGGGAAACGTCCCTCTCCAGGTTTCCTGCAAGCACCTTTAGGTACCTGAAGGCTGCTATAAGGTCTCCCTGAAGCCTTCTCTTCTCCAGACCCTCCCTGTTTCCTTGTCACAGGACAGCAGTTGTCCATCACACTGTTCCTTTTCCAAAAGCAAGGTAATAGTGGTTACTGACCAGTTGGTGCCTTCTGGGTCATTATGAATGATGATTGCCACATGGTTATTCCACTCTTTGGCTCATTACCATATTTCTCTTAGCTAATATGTTTGTAAAGCCCTGTAATTCTGTACTTGAGCTCTACTGGATGGGTGATTTCCCTCCAGATGTCTTTAAGCTTGTTGTCTACACATCATAATTCCAGATGTACATGGATTGCTACCTATTTTTCTCTTTACTAAATTTGTTGATCTTCTTATTGCTTCCAGTTGTGGCTTTCAGTGCTACCAAGATAGGACATCTAAGGGATAAACCTTGTCCACATTCGTGGCTCTGAAATCTCAGCTTTCTTGGCCTCTGCTCAAAGAGTTCCCAGTTCTACTCATTTTGTTGAGAATGTTTTAACACCCAACCAATTTCACCCAGTTTTCCTCAGCCTTGGGAAAACAGTTCCTTGGAATCCTCGGGAGTGGATCATACCTGTATTATTAGAGCTCCCATCTCATATCTTGTATGAATGGAAACCCACAGTGAGCACTGTCCCCAGGCCAACCACAAGGGATCAACACGGCCACCTAAATCCACAAAACAGCATTTGCCAGGCATAATGAGGCCCAAACCCAATTCTCTTGCTTTTGGTGTTAAATCTGCCAAGTTTTGAGGGACTTGGATGTTTTACTCCTGGGGATAGCTGCCTTGCCAGCTCATGTGTCCCGAATGGATGTGTGTCATAAAAAACATGTTTTCCTCCCTCCCTCCCTCCCTTCTTTTCTTTTGCAATTATATTTTCATCCTGAATTAGCTTTTCCCACAAATTTCTTCACATGAGAACTGTATTTTTAAGCTCTTCCCCACCATTTCTGAAGATAAACTATAGTTCTTCCTCCACTCCAGCAAATTTGCCTCCATTCCTGTTCAAGACGCAAAGTCTGTTTGTTCTTGGGATCATCTTTCCAAAGTCCTTGTGTTTAGCAGAGGTTTTTAAAGGCAGCAAGTGCAGCTAAGATGATGCCCTACCTTTTCTTTCCCTGCCCTTTTTTCCCAAATTAGTGAATATCAAGGATTCCCTACTGCTGAACAGTGCTCAGAGGGTGAAGCTGTGCACAGCTCAGCTTCAGCATCAGAAAATGAAAATCTAAGTCTAAGAAGAGGTGGCATTGTGTGGTTTGGCCCCACCATCCTAAGCAGCCTGGGATTTGTGATGGGAAGAGTTGCACCAGCAGCACCCAGTGTGGCTATTTTTGTACCTTGGCGCAATCCCAGTCTCACCTGTGACAGGAATATTACATGCAGATTAATTTTTACCTTGGCAGATGTACATCTTGTACATCTTGACACCTTATCCAACAGGCTGGCCCCTGTCCCAGGGTAGGGACCCGCCCCTCCAGATCCAGCTTTATCATGGATCCTGTGGAATACACTCTCTCCTGAACAATCCCAACACCCACACACAGGAGCTACACTCAGCACACAGCTTCAGTCCTCCTGTGGCTGCACTGACACAATTCAACCTTCCAATGGCAAGTGGATCCCAGCTCGGTGTCCCAGGTGCCTCATCTGGTGGTCAGCACACATTTCAATGGCTGTGCTCTCACAAGTCACTTCATATTTCATTCTAAAACAGCTTTTAATTCTTATGGCTTTAAACAGCCTCGTGGAGAGCTATAACCTAAACCACCATCAACACATGGGTTTTTCAGTCTTTACAATTCCTGTACAGCTTTAGGCTTGAAGGAGAGGAGGAAGGTAATTACATGAGAGGCTGAGCCATAGCTTAAGCACAGATAATTCTTGCACAAAATCCAGCATTCTGAGCAGCAGGGCGAGTTCACCAGGCAGAGAATCCTTACCCTCGTTAGGATTTGCCTCTATGCAAACCCAACAAGTTGGGATCCTTTCTAATCCCCTGAAAATCAGAACAGAGATCAGGCAAAAGAGAACCTCCCTACCTCACCCCCTGTATAGTATCCATTGCCATCTGGGGAATTGCTTCTTCAAAGGAAGATCCCAGAGCAGCTCGGTGGAGGATGGAGTCCGTGGAGAAGAGCGACGCTGCTGCTCTGCACTCTGGCTTCTCCTCTGCTCCCGTGCGGAACAGCAGCGTGCTCTCCAGGGAAAGACAGCCAGCTTTGCATCTGGAAAGGAATTAATACAACACCTCCCAGCCCGATGGGGATTAATAAAAAAGCTCTGAGCCATCACTGCTCCTTGATTAGCTGAAACCCAGCCAGCCAGCCCGTTGCAGCTCCTGCAGACTCCCAGTTTCAGGAGCGAAGTCAGGCGCGCACGCTCCACACACGTCCGTGGCTGCACTTACAGCAGCAATCCTGGGAGCACAATGACCCATTTTAAATCGTGGCATTCTCACAATCTTCCACGGTTGGCTTAACTCTGCCTTCACTGGCATCACCAGGAGGTGGCCATCAGCTTCTGGGGAACCTCTGTGTCACATTCCATGGACTGTCCTGGAACTGCCAGCTCCTCCTCAACGGTGGAGTCAGCCCAAAATTGGTGTGAGCCAGAAATACTTGCACACTGTTTCTGGAGATGTGGAATAAAGGAAGGCACAGTAGGACTGTACCTGTCAGCATCCCTTTGGCTTATCAATGCAATCTGCTGGACACCATTTCTCTGTGACCCTGCTCCTACAAGGCACAGCAGACTTGGCAAAAGGACAATGGCATCGTGAAGCAGCAAAGCTGAGGCTCCTGGCAAGCAGAGTCCCAAATGCAGCTTTATGAAGCAAACCCACTGCAAAGCCCTCGTGCCACTGCTTGAGGCCCTGGGGGTTATCCCAGGATCTCACTGCTTGAGGCCCTGGGGGTTATCCCAGGATCTCACTGCTTGAGGCCCTGGGGGTTATCCCCTCACAAGCATCTCCTGCCAGAACACAAGATACTGGCACTTGCTGGACCACCAGCTCAACACAAGCTGTGCAGTAGGTTTGTCTGCTGGTGCTGACAAGCTGGGAAAGGTATTTTTAAGCTAAAAATACCATCCTTCTTTTTGCAGCTCTTGCTGCCACATCTTTTGCTGCCATGAAGGAAAAGGGAAAAACCACTCAGCAAGTACGGCTATTTATCTGTCCAAAAAGGACAACGAGGCTCCACTCAAGCACTGCTTGATATCCCTGCGTCACACAAATGGCATTTCTCCATTCTCAGTTTCCCATCTGCATTCTCCCAAATCCAGCCTCACACCCACTGCATGTGCACACGCAGCTCTGAAAGGGGACAAGTCTTGTGGATGCTTGATAGGGACCTGACACAGCCAGCCCAAGTAGGATATTTCACGTGGCATCTCCCTTTCCTTTTCATCCTTAAGGAATCAAATCCTCATCCTCATAGGATTTATCCCATAGCAGTTATGTCTTACAATCATACACCGTTCTGCTCACAAAAGTGAATATATTTTACCAATTCTTATCAAATTCCAGATGAATTTAATTCTGAAAGCAGGCAGAAAGACAGGGAAGCACCTCCTGAGGGTGTCCTCAACCCACTGCTGACACACTCAGCAGGCCCATCCCTTGGACTCTGATGTCAAGGGAGTCACCACCAGCTTAGGGAAATCCCTGCCCTTGTTTGCAACTGCTCCATGTGGGTGAGAAGTGGGGCCACACCAGCCCTCAGTGCTGGAGCAGATGGGCACTGTGGGGTGTCTCTGTGGGTGCCCTTTTGTCACATAGGTGCCCTTTGATGCCTGGTGCCCTCCCACAGCTGCCAGGTCAGTCACTCCTGGTGGCCCTGGGTGCTCCTGGCCCATCACAGCAGTGGCACACGGTCCAGGCTGAGCCTGGACTCAGCTCCATCCTTGCAGCACTGAGGGCTTGTGTGTGAGCAGGCTCAGGCTTCAGTGGTGGGCTTTAAATCACACATCTCCTCTGTCCATCTCACAAACTGAGCTTCTGAGGCTGCTCAGAACAGCCCTGCTGGGAAGGGGGCACAAACTCACTCCTCACTCTGGGACAGCTCCAGCTGAGTCACTGTGTCTGTGCCCATGAGCCAGCCCAGACACCTTAAAAGCAGAATTCAGCTCCTTGCTGACCCCTCCACTCCAGCCCTCAGCACCTCTGAGATCCTCCTGGGTGTTTATCATCCCAACAAGAGACATTTGCCATTTCCTTTAACAATTCCTCTTTATTTCCTCCTCCTGCCCCTGCAAACAACAGCAATTTCCACATCAAATCCATGAACAGGGCAGCCCCCATTCACACCTCCACCCTAAGCCTCTCGACTAGGTCTGGCCAGAAAAGGCTAAGAAGTTTTGTGGAGAATTCCATGAATTCTTATGGTCTCTTTTTCTCTAGAGGCAACTCTGCTAAAGTGCTGAAGGCCCCAGCAGGTTATAGCCTCCCACAGAGAAATGGGAAAGTTGCTTTTAGGAATGTTTATATTTAAGGGATAGCATGAAGCCCCTCCAGCTCAGCCCTTTGCCTGCTCACAGGGTCAGCTGGAGCTGGAGGAGTGGAGCTGGAGGCAGAGCCCATGTGAGGGGCACTCTGACACCTCAGCTGCTCTCTGTGTTTATCAAAGAGTGATCCTTGCCTGAGCACTGTGCCAGACCCGTGCACAGCCTGCAGAGGTCTGTAGGAGGTTCTGCTTCCCTTCCCCGCTCTGAGCCATCACCCCCCGTCCCACACATCCATCAGCTCCTCACACCTACACCCACAGGCTGCTGCCCAGACCCACGGGATGTCTGCAAGACAAAATGCATCCAAAACCACAGCCACACTGCCAGGGACAGAAAAGGAACACCTTTTGTGTTTGCTCCCCCATTCAGAAGAGAACTTGGCCAGGATAAAGGTTGGACAGGAGGAACTGAGACCACACGGAGCAGAAATGACCAGAGGCTGCTCTTGGAGCTTCCAAAGGTCTGAACTTGGGCAGGAGGCTGCATGTAGGAGATCCCAGATGTGTAAGAGCTCGTGAGGGTCCATAAAGGAAGGGCTCACCCCATCATGGGTCCAGCTGGGACTGGTTCTGTGCAAGCCCCAGAGAGTGCAGCTGCAAGGTCCTGCTAGGGACACACCAGCACCTCAGAAAGCCTCTGCAAGGATATCGACCAGAGCACCTGAGCTCTGCCTTAGAGAAATGCTTAGAAAAACAATTAGAGATTGTATCTCCACACAAATGAAGGCTCTTTCCCAGAAACCTCTTCCAGGACCTGAGAAGACCAAGAACAGCAGACACAGCATCACTCACTGCAATGTTGTGGGTGGAGAGCAGGATCAGATGGACAAGTACATTATGCAGGGCACGTGTTGTTCTGTGCTGTATTTGCCTGGTGAAAACGTGCCTGAAGCAGCAGGGTAATTGGATGTGCTGCATTTGAATCCATGGAGGAGATGCTGGGGGTTAACCCCAGTGAGCAGCTAAGCATAACACATCACAGAGATGCTGGCTCACTCCTTCCCATCCCCAGTGGGATGAGGTAAGAGAAAAGGAAGAACAAAAGCAAGAAAATTGGGGGTCAGCATAAAAATAACAATAATAACAACTGTTTTATAAGTGAAGGATGAGTAGAAGAGACAAAAACAAAACAAAAAAGTGATGCAAAGGCAATCACTCATCCCCTTCCATGAGCACAGGATGCCCAGCCAGCTCCCAGGGAGATGGTTAACCCATTTACTGCCAGGCATGATGTTGAGTGGTGTGGAGTGGTCAGGCCATCTGCCTGCCTCTGTCCCTCCCAACCTATGGCATGGCCCCAGATCTACTCTAACAAAAGCTGGAATCTTAGTGTGTTATTGGTGTTGTTCTGATCAAAAAGCAACCGTGAGCCACTGTGAAGAAAATTAACTTTGTCCTTTCCAGGCCCAGACCATGAGACATCCAAGGCTGTGTTCAGGGAAGGTTCTGGTGTTCCTGCACCTCCCCATCCAGCACTGTGAGCTGTGCTCCCCCCGGGCAGGCTCTGCAGGCACTGTCACCCAGCTGGCTGTGACACTGCTGCTTTGAGTGGCCAGGGGACAGCAGCAGAGCAGGGCCACAGCTGCCAGCCCTGCTCCTCGTGCTCCAGGGAGAGTGATGGGCAGGGAAAAGCCTCTGCTGTTGTCTCTGCCCGTGGGAGAAGGGAAGGGGGGAGCTCGGGCAGCCGTGAGAACAGCGACATTCTCTGCCTGGGTGGGAACCAGGGAAGCCAGGTGATGTCAGCACAGGAGACAGGCTGCAGAGGGAATTCCTCCAGGATGTGTGGGGAAGGAGGTGGAGACGGGAGTCCCTGGTGATTCCCAGGAATAATTCAGTATGAAAAAGCCTGAATTGAGAGCACAGCTACTCAGGCAGGTGAGATCAGCCCGCGTGGATTCCAGGCAGCCCTCTGTCCCACCAGGAATGGGAGGGCAAATCTGTGCCTTGCTCCGGGCTGCCTTAGGATCAGGGCAATGCAGGGAGCACTTTCTTTGCATAACTCCTCCAATCCAGAGACAGAAGAGCCCGGGAGAGCGATTTTGACTTTGTAGCAGGGAAGAAGCAGCAGCAAATCTGCGTTGTTATTTGCGTCCTCCCCAGCACGCTGCCTCTTGTGCAGGTGTGAGGGCACTGAGCTCAAGAGGAGCCATCTCCAGGCTTTGATTCCCTCCCTCTTCTCACAGCCACTCCGTGTGTCTGGCTCCCCCAGGCTGAAGGAAGGCCTCCCACCCTTCACCACTGTCTTTTTGGGTCACTGGCCTGGGGAGGTGCCACCAATGCCACCGCTGCCCACGGGTGCCTGGAGCAGAGCTCAGCACCACGGCGCTCTTGTGATCTGCTCACAGAGCCAGGGCTCTCTCCAAATTGCTGCTTCCCAAACAGCGCCCTCTCATTACATAATTCTGCCTCTAATTGTTGTTGCCCAAAGGTATGAGCTGTGTTTCTTGCAGACTATTACCAAAATCATCCTTTTCTGCTCGCTGTCAGAACCCTCCCTGCCGACATCTATTCCCTGCTCTCTCCCCTCATTTGCATTGCACCTTTTGAGAGCCCAGCCCGGGCTTTTCCAGCCTGTCCCCCGTTATCACCACCCCCTTACCCAGAGGGGGAGTGCCCATTCCCCGCGTGTCCCCTCTCTCCCGTGCCAGACGGGTGCTCAGCACGGCTGCTCCTCCCTCCATCCAGCCTTTCCACATTTTGTGAGCTATTCCAGCTAATTGGAGCTCCAGTCTCCAGCACGGTCTGCACCACACCACAGCACACTGCGAAGGGTTATCCGCTGTCTTCCCCAGTCCACTAATTGTGTAATTATGCAGAAATGGCCTGTCTGGTACAATCTATTTCTCATACTCCCCTGTGGTGCTTGTTGCTTACAATGCTCATTATTCCTCTAAGTATTTGCAGACCTTCACCCTCCATCATATTTCCACAAATTGCAGTTCTATTAACAAGGGAACAATTCCTGAAGTCCTTGCAAACACTGTATTCATTTTCTCAACTGCTCCCTCCTTTCTGGCCAGGAGCAGACCGAGCTCTGTCTCAGGCTGGCTCAGGTCAGGGAAGGTGCCTTTGCTCTGGAGCCTGGCCCTGCCCCGTGCCCAGGCTCGGGGGGCTCTGGGGACCCCAGGAGCTGAGCAGAGGCCAGGGAGCTGTCCCAGGCCGGGTGGCTGCGGGGTCACACACCTCACCCTGTGCCATGGGGATTGCCGCCGGCTCAGCCATCCCGCAAGGAGACAGGCGGGCTCTGTGCTCATCCCGGATCTCTGCCGGGTGCCAGGCTCAGCTGTCTGAGCAATTACACTCCAGCTAAAGCCTGTGCTGCAGGCTCAGCTTCCTGCCACAGGCATGCCATGGGGCTGGGCTCAGAGCAGCCCCCTCCGGGGAGAAGGAGCCTGTGCCATGGGTGCCCCCAGCATCCCCTGCACGGTGCAGGCAGCGACATTCCCAGATCCACAGAGCCATGGAATATCCTGGGTTGGAAGGGACCCACAAGGACCAATAAACCCAACTCCTGGCCCTGCACAGGGCTCCTCAACAATCCCACCCTGTGCCTGAGAGTGCTGTCTGGCAGGCTTGGGGCTCTGACCATTCCCTGGGGAGCCCGTTCAGTGCCCAACCATCTTCAGAGAAAGAACCTTTCCCTGATATCCCACATAAAACTCTGCTGACAGAGCTCCAGCCTCGAGTCCTTTCGCCGGTCACCAGAGAAAAGAGATCAGTGCCTGTTTCTCCTCTTCCCCTCACAAGGAATTTGTAGACAGCAAGGAGGTGTCCCCTCAGTCTCCTCCTTTCCAGGCTGAACAGATCAAGTGCCCTCCTCGGCCGCCTCTCAAGCAGCTCCAAACCCTTCACCACCCTCCTTTGGACACTCCCTAAGAGTTTGATGTCTTCCTTACATTGCAGTGACCATTGCAGCTCCAGACCTCCCTAGTCTGGGCCTCCTGAGCTAGAAAAAGGCTAATGGGCCACACACTTGGCTGGACATCCTGCTGGCCAGATGATTCAAGGTGGCACAGCTGACACGAGGAACTGCTGAGTGGGGACATGGGGAGGGTCTGGACCCTCCACAGAGGTCCCTGGGATGGTGGCTCCTCCAGGGCTGTGCTGGAGGGGGGAGATGGCCAGGCCAGTCTGGTGTGAGTCAGCAACAGGGCTGGAGGGAGCTCTGCCCAAGGCCCATGTCAGGAGATCTCTCCCTGGCCTGAGAAGTGGTATTTCAGAGAATTTCACTCTCTGCAGACAAGAGCAATTAGAGGGACACCAGGGCAGCCACCATATGACTTCTTAAAAATTCAGAGCCTTGCGTTGTGTCAGTACCACCACGAGAAGGGGGGAGAGCCCCAGCCCCAGCAGCTGTTTTCTGGATGGGACTAGAAACAGCACAGCTGAGCAGCAGCACTTCGTGCCAGCATATCCCTAAAATACCTCATCCCTCAAAAGAAACTGTGAGATCCCCAAAGGCCTGCAAGAACACATTGGAGTTTACTGCAAAGCTGGATGCAGTAAAAATCCAATGGGCAGCCTGACTAATGGTGATATCCAGAGGAAACTTATGTCAGGCTTAATTTCCATTTTGAATTTCCAGTACAGCTTTTGGCTGGTTTGACTTGGGCCACAGATACAGTGCAATAAGAGCTGCTGATCACAGTCCTAGACCAAATGTGTTATTTAGCTTCACATGGGTTTATCTCTGGCATGGTATTCCACAAGAGAATTTAAATGTCCCCATAAAATTTAATTCTAACCATCTTTCTCTAGATATTTCTGAAAGGGGTTCTCCCACGAGAGGCCTGGTGCTCTCTGCTTTCATTAAGTCTAGACATTTCATAAAGCAGTCTCTTCTTTTAGTATCCTGTCTACATCATTGGACGGCAAGAGTTGATAAGACTTTACAAAAGGGGAAGAGGAGAATACATCCAAAACCGCCCCACTTTGACACCATTTGGTCAGCTCAGCTGTGAATCTCAGCAGAGAGTTAATGGAGGAGAATGAATATGCTGCTCAGTCAGACAGGACTCCTTCATCCTCCTTTAATGACAGAACAGCTGCTTTTGTAACCACCCCCTGCAGATATTAAAGCTGAGAAAAATCCTTCTCATAGCAAACCACAAAATGAAAGGAGCTTTCTTCTGGAATGCTGTGTCAATTAACTTCTTAGGACTCATCTGAAGGCAGAATCATGGGCTTCTCAGGCCAGGAGACCACTCGCAGATACACCTGGACAAATCACGCGTGCAAATAAATCCACTGAAGAACTGAGATATTCCTTCCTGTTTGTAAAATTTTTCTTAGCTGATCTTACCAGCTAAAGATTACAAAGCCATTTATAAACATCTGCAGAGTAGTTTACAGGAGGAAAGGTCAGGCTCTGACGCAGGCCATGAGTTCTGATCTGCATTCAGTCCACACGGCAGTCCCAGATGTGGCGGCCACCGTCACGCACATGTGGCCTGGCTCTGACCAGCACAGGTGAGGCCCTGCTGAAGAGAGACAAACCTGGGCACACACAGCGTGTCAGCTTTTGCACTCCCACCAGGAGACTCGCCCTGGCTCCCTGCAGCTATCATTTTTATACAGATATAAACCTGCATTATATAATGGAGCACTTTGGCATCCCTCCTGCTCCAGGTGCCCGCGTGCTGGGCAAGGCAAGGTCGCAAGTCCCAGCAGTTCCCCAACCACCAAACAGCCCCGTTAATGACGGCCTACAAATCTGGCACAGGCAAAATTTGAAATTAGTAGGAGGCACCAAAAATCCTGGCCAGCCTTGTTCAGCCCTCACTGACAAGCTGGCTTTGATAGCACTGATGAAAAATAAGCTGGTTGATGAGTCTGCCCCATCTCCAGTGGCCTCAGTCAGCTTCAAGGGAAGTTTCATGATGCAGCCCTTTGCTGGACACCTCCTTGAGCATAAATAAAATTGGAGGAAGCAGGAGGGAACCATAGGGAGAGGACCAGGGTCTCAAGTGAAAGCCCATGATGCACCAAATACATGATTCAAGTGCTCATGTAATGTAAAAATGTTGCAAAATGACTAGTGATGAATAGACTGGCACACTAGGGATTCAGAGGATACAGGGCAGTGTTTGCACCTTTCTATGGCGTTAAATACCCACTATCTTGGTGAAAGAGGTTCTGCTTCATCTCAGATATTTCTATTAACTCAGATGAGTGTACACAGAAATTAGTACTTTCCTCTATAAAGCACACAAGCACAGTTGGCAGAATTTCTGGCAAAACGACAGATTTGACCTTTTACTTTTCTCCATTTGTGGGGAGAAAATTCTTTGCTTTCCCCTTTCCACCATTCCGAGTCAGAGTCTTTGGTTTAGGACTCTGTCTGCAATTCTTTGGTCTAACACAATGGAGTGGATTTTTCTGCCTCTTGTGCCATAACAAAACAGTAACGACCTACTCTGGCCATCATTGGACCCTGAACAGTTTGGTCCATGAGCAGTGGAGGTGCCTGTCCCATCTCCTTCTTTTTAGAGCATGGCCTTCCCTTCTTGGCTAAGGCATAAAACTTGGAGTGATCCCACCACCCAGCCCTGTCCTCTGAGCTCCCCAAGGTACCCTGGCAGTTCTAAAGGCAAATTCAGCACAGATGACTGAGTTGGCAGCATAAATAACCCAAGGGCCCATCCTGCTCTGAGACATCACACACAGCACAGAGGAACACAGACTCCCACGCGTCCCCTCAATGTCCCAGTCCGTGAGTGAGATTCCCAGAGCTCAGAGGCAGGGGGTGACAGGACACAGCTCAGAGCTGTCTCTGTCCCTCTTTGCTCTTTCAGTCAGATGGAACAGGGCAGAGAGACGGAGTCAGACAGGCCATTCCCTGCTCCCTGCCCCTCCCAGCCCCTTGGTATTCCTCCAACCCATCTCCCTCCAGTCACCAGCCCTTCCTGCCTCTCATGTCCTTGTCCCAACATCTGGGACAGAGTGGCCACTGAGGCCACTGAGCACAGACCTCAGAGCCCCCTCACAGCATCTGCCACATCCAGGACTTCCTGCTTGGATCCTTCTCAGGGGCTGTTTTGTGCAGCAGTCACAGCAGCCAATGCCACAGAAAGCCATCGGCACAGCCTGGCAGCTGGGAGCCACTGGGGAAGTCAAGGGATGGGGGATGTCCTCAGGAGACAGGAGCTCTGAGCCATCCCAGGTGGCCAAGGTGAGGCAAAGCCCATGCTAGACACACCAAAGGGCAGGTGAACCCACTTCAGGCTCACATCATCCTTCAGACACATTTGTCCTTTCTGTGGGAAGGGGCTGGGACACAGCCTGCTTGGATGGCACATGGGAAATGAGGTGCCCAGCCACAGTCTCTGGGACACAAGGAGGGTTAGAGGCAGGCTGCTCTGCTCGTGACATTTTGCAGGCAGCGCTTGCCCAGCTTTTTATTAAAGCAATCCATTTCACAGCCCAGGGAAAGGGAAATGAGGCAACACCAGGAGGAGAATCACAAAGATGATGCTCTCCCACACAAAGCTCAGCAGGTGAAGGACAGGAAGAATTCCTTGGAAAGCACAAGGAGCACAAGCCACCTAGCACTTATGATTCCTGGCTCAAGCAGAATAACTGGAAGGGACAGAAGGAATAACAGGGACTTTTTGGGCTGGGAAAAAGTCGGGTATTGCGTGGAAGACAGTGGGGAAGAGATTAAAATCACACACATTAGCCTAGATGGAAGATTTATGCATTGCACAGATCTGAATTTGCCCACAGCCCAGTTTCAGTATTTTCAGAAGTGGAAGCCAGTTCTGAGTGCCCACACCCAGACAACTGGTGCCCTTCCACCGCTGCTGTGTTTGACCACTTGCCCCAGTGAAGATCCCATCTCAGGCTGTTCAGGGTAACTGTGAAGGATAAAGGGGCTTGGGTTTAAAAGCATCTCTGCCTGTTGCCCTTCTCCAACTCCCAGGAAAAAAAGCCCTTTGAAGAAAGGGGCATGGATATTTTCTTCACTCTTTAATTGCCTGCCCTACCCTTCTCTGGGAACTGGCAGACCCTCACCCATCTAGAAACATCAGCTGCTTGCCATCCCTCAGGGTGCTGCTTGTTAGCTCCTTTTTATGGAGTAGGGCTGGATAGTGCAACACACAGTGGAATTTGTTGGTTGGGGGTTTTTTCTGTAGCTCCTAGCTGGCACTCTTGCCTTCCTGGACAAAGGCAATAACAGGTCGATCTCATGCTGAGAAGACACGTTTGTCAGTGGCTCACCTCTGCTGAAGACCTGGTAATGACTTCAGCACATTCCCTGGCTCCAAAGGTTAGACATAAATCAATGACTTAATCCCAGGATGCAACTGTTCCTCTAGCTGCTGGCTGGGGAATTGTCCATGTTTGATTCCTGTTGCAGATAGCCCAGAAAGCCAGAATTCATCAATGAGCAGCTGAGCTGCTCAGGAGTCTACTGGGAAAACATTTCTAGAGCTCCATAAATGAAAACCACTTCTCCTGGGCTCTTACTCTGCTCATTGCACTTTCTACCCCTTGTGTCGTCACAGTTCTCATTTGCCAGCAGCTGCCTGACCCTGCTTGGGCGGTGGCAGGAGTAAAGTAGAAGAAACATGGAGCCAAGTGTTTAAATGAGCAGAGATGTTCTTGGCAGACACGGGCAGAGAGCACAGGACTGGCAGCCTTCAGGCTAGAGAGCTGTGCACTGCCCCAAGGTCCCAGCTGTGCTCCGTGGAGCATCCCAGAACACCCGGGAAATCCGTGCCCTGGAGGAGCTCTGACAGACTGCATGAACCACAGAGTCACCAGTGTGGGGTGGCCGAGCTTTACCTGGCAACCAGTGCCATCCCAGCCGTGCCTCCTGCTGCCAGCTGACACCCCCTGCCCCGGGACATGTCCACAGGGAGCCTGGACCTCCGGCCCTGCTGCCCCAGCTCTGCGTGCGGAGCCCCCGCGGGCCGCTCTGCGCTGTGCGTGCTGTCCCACCCCAGCCCAGGCACTGCAGCATGAGAAGGAGCCTCGGCTCCAGCCCAGAGACATCTGAGCTCAGTAGCAGCATCTGACGACAGATGCGTGTCTTGCAACATCGCTACTGAAGTGTCTTTTCCTTTCAAAGTAGGAATCATTTTCCTTCACGTAATAGTGCAGGCACATATAATCCTATTAACAGGGCTATTAAACTAAACAATACTTGGCACGCCATGACCTAAAGGAACAATCCAGCAGCACCGGCAGCTTGTAAACAGCCCCATCCCCGAGGCAAAATGGGCATTCCCTGTGCCCCGGTGCCCTCCTGGCCAGCACCCTCCCACCCTGCTGCTGCACCAACCTCTGCAGGACACCCAGTCCTTAAACGTGTGGGAGGGCACTGAAGTAAAAAGCTGCTGTCTGCATAAAAACTGTCTTTCCTGAGACGAGTGGGCCCCTTTCCATCCCACTATCCCAGGCTCTAAATCAAATTTACTCCCTAACCCAATTAGCATTCACTCAAGTTTACACCAAGACAAGGCTTGGATCTTTGTTGGCATCTCTGCAATGGCTCTCATCTCTGGGGTTTTAGAGCTCTTTTGCTCCTCCACATATCTGAATTCCCAATCCAGCCAGGCCTGAATTGAAAGACTGGGCTCACATCTCTTTTCAGTAGGCCTGTCAATTAAAGTTCTGCCTTCTGGTCTGGTCTCTTGACTGGAGCAGGTCTAATTCTTGCCCCACTCCTCCAAAAATGCCCCTGGCCCTTCTCTGCCATTGCTTGCAGCTGTGGCAGAGTATGAGAGCATTGCCTGGGGAAGAGATGAACACTGGGATGCACAGGAGCTCCGTGTGCAGCCCTGGGCACTGGCTTATCTCTGTAACCCTGAAAACAGCTGTCATTTCCATGGTGCTGCAGCAGCAGAAGAGCAAGGAGAGGAGTTTGGGCTGGGGAGCCATTTGTGGTGGCTTTTAGCAGCGTGAAATGATGCATTTACCCCATGGGGCACTAAACTGATCAGCAAAGGAGGAACCCATGGAGACTAAACACAATGTTGACGACCAAATGCTGTCTCCTGATGGCTGCTCGGAGCTACCCACACAACAGGAGCTGTACAGATCTATGTGCTGTGCAAAGCACTTGTCCCTGGCCTCCCAGCCCTGCTGGCCTCCCCAGTGGTTCCACAGAGAGCAGACAACTCTTGCCTGAGCACTGCTGGTTCCCTTCCCCTGCAATGAGCTCAGAACAAAGCCAGAGCCATCACCTTTCTCTGCCTCTCACACTTTATTGCTGCCTTTGTGGCTGCAGCTAAGCCCAGAGTGCTGCTGCCCTGGGTGCACAGGGGCCCCCTCTCACCTGTCCTTCCCTCACAGGGATCCCTCAGCCCCTTGCTGAGCAGCTGTTCCCCCTGTGGGATGGGATCCACTGCAGACAAGGTGTCCACCAGACGGGTGAGAGATGTTTCTGTCATCCCCAGAACTTCTGCCAGCTCCAAGATGAGAGGAGGAGGTGTTTGTCCAAGTGACATCCCTGGCCCCATTCTGTGCTGGAGCTGGGGTTTCCAAGGAGATGCATCATCCTACCACTCTGCTCTGGGAGGAGACCTGCTCCAGCCCCACCAACATAAGGAAATTGGATTCCTCTTGAAGCAGGAGAAAGCAACCCAAACCCCACCAGTCACTTTTCAATACCTTTGTTGCTGTATATTGCTTTGCAAAACCAGAAATGGCCTCAAACCCAAACCCATTTCCAATGAACAGCATGAATCTGAAACAGTCCCAGTAAGAAGACCTGGACTTGAGAAAATGCCATATTGAGTGGCACAGTGAAAGTAGCTCGTGTGTCTCAACTCTTGCACAGCCCAGCTACTTCATATTTTCTCCCAGCCAATTTGGCTTTCCTTGTTGTTTCATTTTATGGGGAAGATTTTGATCATTGCTGGTTTATATCTCCCTCATCTTCTTTTATGAGGAAAATGTATTGGAAATTCCCCCTCACACAAAACAAAGGGAAGCAGTGACAAATGGATCTCAAAGGATGAACTGATCAGCTGCTTTCTCAAGGCTTTCATCTGGCCAGAGGCTGAGATAAGGCTGAGATGAGCAGCCCAGCACTAAAACACTCCTCAGGATCTGATAGGGGCAGATTTGTAGGTCTCCATCCTATCAGAAAGTACAATCAAATTACAGGAATTCACTCAGTAAACAAGTAATCCCAAAATGTGTCCAGATATGCACAGGGTGATTCAATCCAACAATAAATAGACCAGACACAGCTCCAGCCACTTAAACTGACCACAGCACTTTTCACTGCCCACCCCTCACCCCGAATTCCTGGAATCACAGACATGCTGCGTTGTTCAAACAAACAATATTTATTTTATTCTTACGTAAAATTGTGCAGGTTCTGCAGATGTAAACACAAGTAAACACTGCCTCCTGTCCCCAGCGCTGCAATGCACAGCAGAGCCTCAGGGAGAGGAGGGCCACAGGGCCTGCACTCACCTCCCAGCTCCGCCAGACCTTCCCAAACAACTCTGCAGGATCAAGCATCTTGGGTTTGGGTCTCCATCAGACCAAGCACCCAAAGCCAAAGTCACTTTAACACACTTCAACACAGCCCAGCTCTCAAAGGTGTTGAGCTGTTACCAGCACTCCCAGCCTTCAGCAGCCAGGCCACTTCAATTTATGCAGATAAATATTTTAAAATATTGACAACAAACATTCTGTGTTTAATCACTGGGAAAGAGAACAAGACAGTTTTCCAAGCTGAAAGGCTGAGTTAGACTCTTGGTGACAGCAAACAGGGGACAGAAAGAAGCACAGAGCATTACAAAACCAAGACAGCAAGTGCAATGCTGGCTTCAAGAGGCTGATTTATTTGTCTTTGAGCAAAAGCATTCAGAAATTTACATCTTTGCCTCTTCACAGATGGTGCTAAGCCAGATTGTCCTGCTGGAACCGTTACTGATGGCATCACTGAATCATCTCCATTAATCTCTATGAGGAGGCAGAGGTAATTGTGGAAGGCTGGGGCAGGGCAAAGCCCAGTGGGACTCATTTTGTACTTTAGAAACACTTCTGGAAAGCTGAGCTCCTACTTTGAGCCTACAAAGCCAAAGATCAACTCTGATCAAGGTTAGGAGCAAACTCTACCCAGGTTTCTTCCAGGAAAATTCATGCAACTTGGTTTCACCTTTCAACCAGCACTCTGGGAATTCACTGGGGATGAGGATCTAAGCTCAATCTTTCCACAAACTCATCAACCCCAGGAGCAGGGAAAAAACATGAGAAAAAGTGCTACTTGCCAGTCACACCACAATTCTTTGCTGCAACAGCAGCTGGAGGATGCAAAAAAAAAAACAAGCCTGGAGAGCAGTCATCAGGAGAGGTTATGAAATAAAGACCAAAAAAGACCAATAAAGAGTACATCTAATTGCTCCCCACTGCAGGCCAACCCTACAGTGAAGTCTTCCAAAGCCTCTTCCTAGAGGTTGTGCACTTACACACGTGTTCTTTGAGTATGAGCTTGGGCAAAGGTGGGAAAGCCACTTGAATTTATGACCTAAGCCCCAGCTGCAAAGGCAGAGCCTTTGTGCTACCCTCTCCCCACCCTCCGTGAAGCCAAGGGCTGCAGAGCCCCTGGGCTGCTCAGCACTGGCAGGCAGAGGGCAGAAGGGACATTTGAACAGCTGGCTTTTGAGTGGCACTGGGAATTTGCCAGTTCCTTCCTTTATCCTGAAGGGTTTGCAGCTCTCTGAAAACCCTGGGAATGAAGGAATCTATGATGCTCAGAAGTCTCAAGGACTTGGTTTCCTCTGAAGCTCTGTATTATCAAAGTTACTTCATTACCCAAAAAAGTGAGACTTTTTAATGACTCTCAGACCCTACAAGTCATTGCAGAGTTCCCCCTTATCAAACTCTGTGTTATGACAATGGGTGAGCCAATTGCCAGGGGTAATGCTAACAATATATTCTGGAAGGACACAGCAGAGGGGTAAGGTCTTGAGCGCTGCATCCACCAAGAGTGCAATAGCCAAAAACCCTTCTACCTGTCCTAGATCTATTCACACTCTAGTTCATCACCTGTGTAGGTCTCAGAGCTGCACACACCCCAAAAGCAGCACAGGAACACGTGATGGACTCTCCTGGACTTCCTTCTGACTACAGCATGAGATGGCTCTGGAACCTGGACTTAGGAAAAAGCTTTAAGTCAGTCAGTCACTGGGGTTGGAGATACACCCTCTGGAAAGAGCTCGGAGAAACAGCAGCAATTTCTGGGAGAACTGTCCTGTTACCAGGGTACAGGTGTATTCTGGGAATATCTAAGAGCTCCAAGGGAGCTCTGGTTTCCAGTGGGGCTGTGTAGATCCAGCGTGTTTACAGCACACGCAGACAAGGCAGGTAAAAGAAGGACTTTTATGTTGGAAATTCCTCCCTGTGAGGGTGACGAGGCCCTGGCTCAGGGTGCCCAGAGCAGCTGGGGCTGCCCCTGGATCCCTGGAAGTGCTCCAGGCCAGGTTGGACGGGGCTTGGAGCAGCCTGGGACAGAGGAAAGTGTCCCTGCCGTGGCAGGGGGTGGAATGAGGCGAGCTCTGAAGTGCATTGTGATCCAAACCACCCTGGGGTTCTATGGAGAGCTCAGCCTGTGCTCGGGGGGCAGGAGGGGAATCAGGGTGTGCTGGCCTGACAGTGCAAGGGCTCTGTGGAGCTGCTGGGAGTCCTGTCCACATCCCACACTGAGAGCACACAGTGCCCTGAGTGGTGAAGGTGTCCAAGGGCAGTCAAAGGAAGAATTAGGAAGTCAGATTGAGAGAGATATGTTTAGCACAGGACAGAAGAACAATCCATTTTCAGTCCTCATCAGCTACAGATCCAACATGGAACTTTTTGTAAATCATCTCAAGCTTGACTTATGGTGCTGCCAGCATCTTCTCTCCTGTTGGGCAGCCCACAAACACCAAAAAGAAGCCCAACCACCACAGAGAAGGAATCACTAATGAACAGGAGAGTCACTCTGAGAGCAGCCAGCCAGTCAAACTCTAATTAACAACCAACAGCAGCACTGGATGGATGCTCACACCAGGCGCCCCAGGACGTTTTCAGCCTCAGCTGAACACCCAAAGCACATTACCCAGGCAACTGGGGTATGACCAAAGCCTTTCCCTAGGAAAAGTTTGTGTTTCCCCAGCTCAGTATGGGCTGAGTTGGCAATGCTGGCTCCACTGGCTCTGCTGATTTCTCTACAGCCTGAAAGGACCAGGCTGCCTGTTCCAAACACTCTTTCTTATTCACTTGTGAGCTGCAGGTGTGACCATCACAAGTCTGGGGCAGGTGAGGGGTGGTTGTTGTCTAGAGGTTGCATTAAATTGCTGCTCTGCAGCTGTGTCACCTCCCCACAAGGGAGGCAGTGTGAGTGACACAGAGCGAGGAGTGGCTGCAGAGAGTTGGGTGACCAGAGCTCTCCTGAGCCCTCACTCCATCTCTGCTGGTTCCAAGCTCTCAGCTGGTTCAGTAACTTGAGAGTGGAGCCCCAGCCCAGCCCACTGAAGCAGGGCACAGCTGAAGTGGCAGAGCAGTTGCTGAGAACCACAGGAGGCCCAAGGGATTTGCACAGACATGAGGCTGGGCAGGCTGTGTGGCTCAGACTGGAACGTGGGTGACAAGCAGTGAACAGATCCTGAGAACAGCCCCTTTCTCAGGACCTTCCTTGTGCCAGTGAGGAATTCCTACAGCTAGCAAGGGTCCCATCTGTCCTCCCATCAGGTCTGGAAAGTCCCACTCAGATCAGCAGACAACCAGGAGAGCATTCCTTCTCCCTTCTGCAAGGAATCATAACTGGGCTGTCCCCTCTCACCTGGGCTGCCAAACACTCCCAGTGCTATGTCTGCTCCAGCCAGATGACCTTCACTTGATGCAAAGCACAAAGCCATGCCCAGCTTCACTCAAAATTGTCTCATTTTCCTTCCACTGTTTGCATGGCCAAATCCTCTGAATCACATACTTTGCAGAGCCAGAGCTGAGGCACCCCCAAGCCCTCAGTGCATGCTGACCCTCCAGGCTTGATAGCAAAGCTGTGTTTAGGGCTTATAAAACCTGTTCTGCACCAGGTGAGGTGAGAAACAGAGAGCTGACGCAGGGCTCTGTCTTAAGCTCAATAAGAAAAGTCCAACAGTAAATCCCTTAATTAAACAGCTGCTTTAATAAGATAGAATTAAAGAGAAATATTGCTAGTGAGTAAATCTGACACCCCTTCAGATGTTGGCAGCCCTGCATTTCTGCATCATCCCAAAGAGCCCAGGTGGGTGTTCCTACAAGGCTGCACAGATCCTGTCCCTGGAGGAAATCTCCTTTTTGGTCATCTGAGCCACATTTTCCTACAAGAAAACCATTCACCACATGGATTGCCAAACAGAAGGGATGCTCACTGCCACACAGGCAGTGTGATCCCAGCTTCCCCATGGGAGCTGCCCACGGGCTCCTCCATTACCGGGAGCTGGCTGTGCCTCTCCTGCAGCCCTGGGATCTGTGTGGCACAGCCCGGCCCAGGGCAGCGCTGGCCACCCCGCACAGCCCAGCCCAGCCCGGGGCCGTGCTGGCCACCCCACACAGCCCAGCCCGGGGCCGTGCTGGCCACCCCGCACAGCCCAGCCCGGGGCAGCGCTGGCCACCCCGCACAGCCCAGCCCAGCCCAGCCCGGGG
>JAYDZK010000039.1:2752271-2785383 GCA_034509185.1 Euphonia xanthogaster | reverse complement strand
GTGCTGGCCACCCCGCACAGCCCAGCCCGGGGCAGCGCTGGCTACCCCGCACAGCCCAGCCCAGCCCGGGGCAGCGCTGGCCACCCCACCCAGCCCAGCCTGGGGCCGTGCTGGCCACCCCACACAGCCCAGCCCGGGTCACTCTGTCGTGGATCACTGACTCTCCACGTGGATCACTGACTCTCCACGTGGCTCCCAATCAGGATCACTGCATCCACCCCCTGATCCACATGCAGTTTTCCTGTCCAGAGGAATGATAAGTTACAGATTATGTTAATAAGATACAAGTTTCCCAAGCCCTAAGGACGGGGTGCAGTAGAGCAGACACAGCACGTTCAGAATCACTGTCTCCTCCAAGACAATGTCTTCTGCAACGCTCCCAACACGAAACCCAAACGTAACCAGCCGTGTGCAGCTGGGTTCAGGGCATTTCTGACAAGCTCTGCTGAGCTCATTTTATGAGGCTCGTGCTGCAATTTACATGTTCTTTCGGAATTTCATTTGCCTTTGTTGAATTCTCCATCTGCCTAAACATGCCCGGCGGGTTGTGAGGATGCCCACACAATTCTTGTAACGTTACACCTGAGTGACAATACCCAGGCTCTGCTCAGCTCCCCCCATCCTGCTCCCACTTGGCTGGCCGTGGACGATGGACCCTTGCCTCTGCTCTGATTTGTGTGGGCAGGGGTGACCAGGGGCCAAGCAGCCCAGAGCACCCAGCCCTGCTCCAGCCCAGTGGGCATCGCCCCTCCATCTGCCCCCAGCACAGCCCTGCACTGCAGAGCTGGATCATTCCAGCTGGATGAACAAGGGCATTTGGATCAAATATCAAGAAGAAATTCTTCCCTGTGACAGTGCCAAGGCCCTGGCAGAGGTTGCCCAGAAAAGCTGTGGCTGGCCCATCCCTGCAGAAGGTGTCCCTGCCCGTGGCAGGGCGATTGGAATGAGATGAGCTTTAAGGTTCCTCCCAACCCAGCCATGATGTGACTCCCTGATTCTGTGGTTCTATCTCTCTTCCACTGTCCAGAGCAGACACCCTTTCTGAGGCTTTACTCAACAGTGCTGTTTCAGTGAGAAAGAAGGATGCATGGAGTCACATACCCAGGCTTGGATCTCATTTGTCCAGGCCTATCAGTGACAAGAACAGCTTCCCAGTCCAGGATGCCCAGAAGAGCTGCTGGGCAGCCTCTCCACACTGGGAGTTTTCTCTCCGAACGGGGACACCACAGTTGCACCACTCTGCCTCAAAGCCTTTTTCTCCTGGAGGATGCCAATGTCAGTCTCAGACCTGGATTATTTTGAGTTCTAACAACCCTGGATCCTAAGAACACATAAACTGAGACGTTTTCCAGTGAGAAGGACAAAAATCAGTTAGTATGGGTTGCATGCTTGTACAGCTCAGAGAGGAGCGACAGCATTGAAGCCTTGCTATGTTTTAACACCCGTACCTGATAAGGAAGAAAAAAAAAATGATTTTTAACTGATCATTCAAATATATCTGAGTCATCCCCTCCTTTGCATAAAAGTCACTTTTAATCCTGACATCCGGGGCAGAACTCCTGATTCGCCCACATCCCCTTTGCACTCACCAACTCTCCTAGCGCTGCCATCCCTTTGCTCCAGTCCTGCTGAGGGAGCCGAGCCACACTTTGTTCACATTTCACCTCCTTACAAGAATTCCCCCAGCAGGAAAACTGAGCTGCTCCGCACCAAAAGGCAGAAATCACCCTGGGTACCCTGGGCTGGGATCAGCCAACGAGACACAGCTGTTTTCACTTGGCTCTGCATGGGCACGGCACACAAGACAGAGATTTCTCCTCCCATTCAGCTGTGGAACACAACCAGACCTTGATGTTTTGAAGCCTTGGTGCTCATCTCAGCTCCTGCCCCTTGCCAGCAGAGTGAACCATGCAGAGGGCACACACACATGCACAAACACATCAGGGACTGGGTCTCAGATCAAACTCCCTTGAATCAGTTGGACTTCCCAGAACATCTGCTTCCTATTGGAGCAGGTCCCTTTGCTTTCATTGACAGAAGGATAATGGCCCTCTAGACACACCTTACCTGGAAAATGTGCCTTTGGGAAAGCACAGAGGGTTTTCTGCTGCCTTTTTAGGCAACTGAAGCAACTGGAAGCAAGAGGCAGCTGGCAGTGGTGAGCACATGAGCATCTGAGAACCATTTGAACCAAAATTGCAAGCAGAGTCTGTGATCTTATCCCCCATGCTCCAGCCAAAGAGAATCTAAAGGCTTCTGAGTGCAATGGACACGGAGGCACCAGAGGCCCCAAACCACACCATCCCAGAGACCACGGGCTTGTAGCCGAGTATTAGAGGATGGGGCTTAGCAGACAAGACACATTTTGGAGTTCATGTGGCTTTCTTGGTGCCACCACCAGAAAAAGCAGCAAGTTCAAAACCAGCACTGTGGCCTCTGTAGGTTTGCCATGGAGGCAGCAACTACAAAAAAAGCCCTCCTCCCCCAAGCAGGGCAGCAAAGCAAGCAGGCCTTCCCCAGACCCAAGGGAGACACAATCACAGAACAGGGAAGGGTCCAAGGGACCACAGTGGGCCATCAGGTCCAACCTCCCTGCTCAAGCAGGGTTTCAAGCAATGGCCTTCTGGCCAGAAAGCTCAGCCTTGGCTCAAAGGCTCTCTGCTGCCTTGGGTGGATGCCCTTGTTGCATCCAGGCACATGTCATGGATACCTGCTGGGACCACCTCTGCTGGAGAAGGGGAATCCTCCCACCCGGCCACTGAGCCCAGGGCTGCAGCCATCACCCACTCCCTGCCAGACTGAGTGAGTGGCTAACAACTGTTGATGTCCAGTCGATCTCTGGGAGCCAGCTCAGCCATGAAAGGCAAAGTTCTGCTCACTGTGAGGGACAGTGGGGCAGAGCAGGGCCAGCTGCCCCATCAGCAGCCCACAAGTGGAACCATTCACAAGTGCAAACTGAAGGCACTCTGTGATTTACACTGATCGACATCTGCTCAGGTACAGACTCAGGAAACAAGCCAGCAACAGGGGACAAACACCAGAAACCATTTCCCCTCTTTGGTTACAACCATTCAAAACAGCTCTGCTTTTATGGAGATGCTGAGCCAGCTGGGAGAAGTTTCAAGGCTTTTTGTTGGTACTCAGATACTTTACAGGTAAAGTCTTCATTGCACACAGCCAGGGCACCACATGGATCTGGTGCCACTTAGTCCAGAGCCTTTCCAGAGGTGCCCAATGCCACACAGGGCTGATGTGCTGCTGGAGTCCTGCCCAGGGCTGCCACACAAGGCCCACCCTGACCTGCAGCAGCACCAGCCCAGTTGCCCTCTCCAGCCCCTGGTGCCAGCCCAGCCCCATCCCTGCCCTGCACCCCCTGCCCTGCACCCCCTGTCCCGTGTCCCCAGGCCTGCATCCCCTGCCCTGTGCCAGGCTCCCTCCCTGTGCAGCGAGCACAGCTGTGTGTGTTTAGCTCACCCAGAGTGGCACTGGGGGTGGAACAGTGACCTTTCCCATGAAACCGTATGGGAAACGAAATTCCCTCTTTCAAAACTTTGTCATGTCTCAACTAGCTGCCCTGCAAGTAATTTTTACAAAAGGAGGAGGGAGCTGTCAGCTGAGACCTGTCAGTGACCGAGAGCACAAATCACAGCACCTCCCCAAGCCATGGAGACAAAAGCGCCGGGCACAGCGCGTGCCAGCCCCGCTGCTGCCGCGGTGCCAGGCTGCCCGGGCTGCCTCCTCCAGCGGCTCCCCCGTGCAGCCCGGCCAGGAGGAGCTGGCAGCCAGCGTGACAGCGCCAGGGGAAGGCTAGGGAATCAAAGAAGGGCCATTTCCACGCAGAGCAACATTCCCGTGCCTCGCAGCAAGCAGGAGCTTGTGCCTGGGAGCGCGTGTCCCGCCCGGCCTGCCCCGCGAGCGGAGCGCGCCTGGGCTCCCACGCACACGGAGGAGCCCAAGGGGTGGGTGAACATCAGCTCCTGCCCCGGGGGAGAAGCCTCCCAAAAGCTGCACCTCGGGGAGGTCTGGCTCTTTGCCACCTCTGGCTGAAGCAGCGAGGCTAAAAACCTCTTTGTCTCCATCAGGAAGGACCTCCAAGCATGGAATTTGTAGCCTTGGATGGCAAAGGTGAGTGTTCTTAACTGTGAGCAGCCCTGTTAGGAGACACTGGAAGACAGAAAAAACCTCAGGCACAGGAGATTTAAAAACAAAAGAGAAGAGAATATTACCTGCATAGGAGAGGTCTGTGCGGGGATTTCCCATAACATCATGCTCAGCCTCTTGTTGAAAAGCCTCTTGTTTCAAAATGTGTTGAACAGGGTAAGAAACGTTTCTCTGCAGTGAGAGAAATCCATGCTGAGAAAAATCACCACCCACAGCTTCATCTGAGCTCTGGGCTGCTGCTCGTGGCATGCTGACACTTCCATATCTTGGAGAGATCTGTCACTTCAAAGTCACACTGACATATGAGGAGTGAAAGGCAGGAACAGCCTCACGTTTGCACACTGCTGCTAAATAAAGCAAGTTGCCAGGATACATTTTCTGCTCTCCAGATACTCTGCTGAACATGGTCCAGGTGTGCAGAGACATTAGACACAACCATCAGCACCGTGATGCATCCACTGCTCATTGACACACTGAGACCTCTCTTTCCTCTGCCAGGTTCCCACTGGATTTTGTCCCACTACTTCCATCCCAGTTCCCACACACAGACCATAGAAGCAAAATCCCTTCCTAGCCCTCCAATGGCTTAGGACTGGATTTTTCCAATCATCCAATAAAAATACCTCAATGCATTCCTGTGTACTTATCCATTCAGATGCACCTGCAGAAGTCTGGGAGTCTTGCACTAGACTTCTAGAGGTTGGTGGCACAAAGTTCTGTTATGGTAGGGAGAGAGCATGCCCTTTAGCTTGGAATTTTCCCTGTTTTGGAGCTCTCTCCTCAGCACTAAGTGCTTGTTTGCAGTTTTCCCCTTTTTTAATGGGTTCTTTTGGGAGAGATTTATGAACTTAAGGAATTCATAAAGCATTAGAGACCCTCTTTAACAGGTGCATTTAAAAGCCTTGTCAGTGCTAACTGGAGGCACCAGCAAATCCTTTTCCTTCAGGTCAGCAGGTGCAGGGATGAGGTCCTGTTCCTGCAGCAAGCATGGCAGGATGACATCTCCTGGCACTGTATCCTTGAGGTTCATTCCTGACAGGGAATTAGTCAGTTCTGCATCAGATCTCAGCTCTGCTTGGTACAACAGCTCCTTAACACGGGCCCAAAACCCACCCTCAACACCTTAGCTGAGGTCCCAGAGCCCCAAGATGTGGGTTTGCCCTGAGGAGAGCCATGGTTACACGTTTAGACTCTTTGGAGGTGTTCTAGACTCGACTGGGAATCTCCAGCAAGGGATTTAGGAAGCAGAGTGTCCAGGTGGTGGTGCTTGCAAAAACTAAGGAAAGAGATTATCCAAGGCTTGGATACTTAAATGTGAACAATCTAAAATTTTCAATTTGGAAAGAAATATTTGGAATTATCAAATGGGAAACAAGTTAAACATCTCCTCAAAACCTTGGCTCTCATCCAGTACACAGCTCACCATGGAAAGTTTCTCTCCCTCCTCCTGGAAAGCTCTTGCCCACAGGCCCCTTCTCTAGCCAGGACTTTGATTTCTCTTCGCACTGTGCAGTCAAGCTCTAAGCTTGCCCCCTTCAGTTCACTCCATTTACTGTCCAGAAACTCGAGAAAAGTGCAGTCACATCCCTTTCTACACATCATGATCTTCCCTCTGCGCCAGCCAATTCACTCCAGAATCTCTTCTGGCACCTCTCCTGTCTTTTCCACTCGTGCCTTCCCCTTCTGAGGGCCCTCAGAGGTCACCCACAGGGCTCCTAACAAACCAGCCCCATCCAGAGGGGCAGCCTGTGGTCCCAGCACCCACTGCAGCTCTTCACAGTCCCTGTGCTGTGGGCTGGGGGTCTGGCATGTCACTCATCCATGTGGGTTAGGACAACTTGTGTGATCCCACCCAGTGAGAAACATGGGCAAGTGCCTTCCTGCCAGCTTTTTCCTCCTAAGCTGGGGTAGGAAGCAAAGGAGTGCTCTTCCCTTCCCTTCCCTCTGTACCTCCCACAGGTGAGAGCTCCCAAAGTGGATCAGACACCTTTTATGAGTAAAAAACCATTACAGGAGAGCCAGTGGTGAACATCCTCCTCCCCTTTCTGGGGGTTTGCATAGGCTCATGGTTAACACCTGAGCTGGAAAAAGAAAAATCAGAGGAGATTTTCCAACTCATCCACTGGGCTGGTATTTACTGCAGGGCGTGAGGGCACAGGCTGTGTGTGCCAAAGCAGCAGGGTCTGCTGTCAGTGCTGAGCTGTCCCCAGAGGTGACACACCCTCATCCATTCCCATCTCTGAGATCCTGACCCCAGTTCAGCCAAAAACCTGCACCCAGCCCATGGAACTCACTGATGCAGGAGCTTGTAGAGGCCATTCTGGAGAGGACCAAGGAGAGCAGAGAGAGAAGGTGCTGCAGCTGTTCCCCACCACACCACTGCCCAGCAAAGCCAATAACAACTCTCTGCCTAATGGGAAACCTTCTTGAGGACCAGTTGCAGTGCTCATCCCAGATGAGACCTTCCTGAAGCAAGCCAGGCTCCTCTGGCCCCGGGGCTCATTAACAGCTCCTTCTAGGACAAATTTCTGGGTGACTTTCTCCCCACACCCACCAGCCACACAACACACCAAACTCAATGGAGCCACTGACAGAGGGACCTGTGCCCGACCCTACAGAACAATTGCTCAGCTGCTGGTGTACCCACTGCAGCCCTGTGCAGCCATCTGGGAGGTCACAGAATCCCAGAATGGTTTGGATTGGAAGGGACCTTAAAACTAATCCAGTCCCACCCCGTGCCATGGGCAAGGACACCTTCCCCTTTCCCAGGTTGCTCCAAGCCCTGTCCAGCCTGGCCTTGGGCACTTCCAGGGGTGGGGCAGCCACAGCTGCTCTGGGCACCCTGTGCCAGGGCCTGCCCACCCTCCCAGGGAAGAATTTCTCCCCAGTCTCTAATCCATCCAGCCCTCTGGCACTGCCAAGCCTTTCCCCCTTGCCCTGGCACTCCAAGCCCTTGTGGAAAGTCTCTCTCCCGTGAGACAGACCTGCAGACACGGGGAGAGGGATGCTGAGGCCAGGAACTGAGAGAATGCCACTGGATTGGACTCACGGCTGGATGGCAGAGATATTCATGTGCTGGCAACCCTGTCAGCCCAGACGTGCAACAAAATGAGATTGTCCACTCTGCCACTCCTCAGGACAGCTCCCAGCTGTGCTGTTTGCCTCAGGACTGGCCTCTGCAGAGTCCCCACACGCTCCATTACCTTCTCCAGCCTCTGGTGGCTGGGAATGGGTTTCCAGACCTGCATCCTGACACCTACAGAATAACAGCATCCCCTGCAAACCACATCTGCCTGTGAGAGCCTTTGCAGGGCTGCCAGACAGGGAACAGCCTCTCCTCAATCCCAAGGGACCTGCAGTGCCCAGAGCAGACCATCTCTCCTCCCCTGTGGTGTCTTCTGCTTCTTTCTGGTTCCATTCTCAGTGGGAGCATCTCTTCTGACTCCTGCATCTTCTACCCAGTTAGGGAGCACTTTCCAGAGCCAGGCCCTTGTGCCATGCCAGTCTGTGCAGAGTGGGGCTGCTTGGTGGGATCCCCCCTGGTGGAACTTCTGCCTGGGACAGTGGGACTTTTCAAATCCACTTGATCTCTTCCACCAGGAAACCTCTGATTATAAAGTACTTTACACTAATTGCATAGGAGTGAGTTATAAAAAAATGCAAAATGTTCTCTGTAGCACAATTCAGTGTCTTCTGCTTTTATAATGTATTTGATGACACCCCCCAGGGAAAACACTCCTGCATGAACAAGTAATGGCACAAGAGGAAAGCATAAGTAGGGCAATCTGGGTATAGATGATAATTACCAGCACATAAAAATATATCATAAGATATGCTTAAATAACTTCACATGAGGAGGCAGTTCTGGTCTAGCAATTCCTTTACCATGACATAATTTTTGTGCTTACAGGCCAACTGAATGTGACTAGAAATCTCAGGACCACATGACCAAGAAGAGTTTGTGTCCTCTCTGCTGGCATGCTGTCACTCCATTGAATTTGGCACTGGAAAGCTGGGGCTAGTTTTCCCTGTGCTGCTTCTTCCTGGCTAGCCAGGCCTCAGTGGTCCATGCCATCCTGAATTCCAGATCTCCAGATATTCCCTCTTCACAGCTGACTCCTGCTTTGCCTTGAAGTAAGAGATTGGTCAAGGCCTGTTTGGATGGGACACAACTTCTTCTTCTGGTCTGAGCAAAAGACTCCTGAGCTGAGCTAAGGCAGAAATCATTTATCCAGCCCTCAGGAGCACAGACTTCCCCCCACTGGGAGCTTCTGGAACTCCTTGTGCCCTTGAAGTGGCCTGAAGGCACAAGCCCTGCAGTAAAGCTTATCCCTGTCTCCCTTGCACTACCTGATGTGGTACCAGACACAACTCAGCATCTGAGGCAACAGACAGAGCCCTGAGACATCTCCCAGCCCAGCAGGACATGCACAGGGTTTTCTTTACATCTCTGACAATGAACTGAGACTCATCCCCTGCCCAGGTGTCTGCAGAAGGACCAGGAAATCCCATGGGAAGAGGCAACCTGAGCACTGTGATCTGCCAGCAACAGCCCCAGGAGGTGCCAGCAGGGGCTCAGGAAGGTCTGGGCAGCAGACAAGGCTAGAGAGACATTGCAAGAGGATGGTGGCTGGGCATGGGAATGCTGCAGGAGGCCCAACAAGCAGGGAGAGCTCTCCTGAAGGCAGCACACCAGGCAAGCAGATGTGTTCTCTTCTAAGCTGCTGCATCTGGGATATGAGGAGAAGCCAGGAGCAGAAGACAGGCCTGGAAACAGGGACTAAGGAGAATGGAAGTATTTTTCAGCATTGCAGGTGCATGTGTCCTGCATAAGGGTGAAACACAGGTGTCACCCCCTGTACCAGAGTGCCAGTGCCATGTCCCTCCAACCAGAGCACATACAAACGTGTTCTTCAGGCCTTGGACTCTGTTTCTGGTTTGTAATTTAATGGCTGAGCTATGCTTCAGCTTGAGATAAATCCAGGCTTCTTGCAGGAGGACTATAAAGTGCTTAATGCATCTTCTGATGAGACAGACAGATCCTCCTTTGTTCCACACATTAAAGGTTCTTCCTAATGAGAAACACAGGACCCCAGACCCTTCCTCACATCCTCACACCCACAGTGTAGGACCGTGCTGGGGAGGAGGAGCTCATGGGAAGGGACTAAAGCAAACACTGAGAGCACCTTGACAACCAGCTGGAGACATCTCACTGTGTTCTACCAGCTGGGCAGGGGATGTCCAGCAAAAAACAAGAAACCAGATCTTGAGTGCTTCAAACAACTCAAGTTTGAGGTGTTCACCTCCTGGAATAAAGTCTTGGGAGAAAAGGACAAAGCTCTTACCCACCTGACCAGCCCCAAGCAGCCCCTTGTTGGGCTCAAACCAGTCTGGATCTCTGAGCAGTTCTGTCCAAATATTCTGCTGCTCACAGCCAGTCTGAAAAGCATTTTCTACCAGAGTCCCTCTGACACTGTTATCTCCTTCCTGTGCATAACACACACAGTAGAAATAGTGGTGCTTTAATCTGTACTTTGCACTCCTATTGTTCTCTAAAGATCTGGTGCAATTATCCCAACTGAACCCTTCTGGCAGAGCACAGAGTCATTTCTGAACTGGCTCTGTCTGTTCCAGTGGGCTACTGGCCCTATCTGGGAGCATTTTCTCCTGGTGGAGAGTCCTAGGAGCACTGATCCTCTCAACAGAGCACGTTGAGCAGCTCTGGGCTGAGCTGGGAGCCACCACTGCTGATTTGGCAGTGAGGGTAGAGCTCTCCCAAGCATTCCTAGAGCTTCACACCCTGAGATGGAGCAAAACAAGAACACCATCTTCCTTGACAGCAGATAGAAGGGAAAACAATGCAAATCCTTTCCAGGTGCTGTGCCACAGACAAGCACAGTCACGTTCAGACAGGAAGCTGCCCCAGCGACCTGTTAGCCTTGGTGGGGTTCTGTCACTTTGTTTGGGTTTGAATAAGGCACCTTGCCACTCTCCAGGCTGGTTTGTTTTGCCTTCTTGTGCCAGTAAGCCAGAGGGGAAAAAAAAAAACCAAACCCAAATAACAAAACCTTATCAAAAATATGATCATCTCCCCCTGGTTTCTTTTTTTAAAGCTGCTTAAATGAGGGCGACCAACAGCAACCACCACACTTGTCTCAGTCCCTGGTTTGGAGATGAGAAGTGAAGCTGCATTTCCTGGGAGCAGACAGGTAAATGAACTGCCTGCTCAGGTTGAGCAGGGTCCTGCTCAACATCTCAGAGCCCAGAGGTCAGCAGGAGGTTGATCCTTCATTTTCTATTCTGGCAAAACTCCGGTTGTTATGCACAAGCACGTGGTGATTCAGGGCCCAGGAGAGGCTCCTACAACAACTGCTCATTGAATTTCAGATTCCTCACATTGCAGCAGCCTTGCTGCCCCTCCTGGACCCCAGTGATGGAGATCCCCCACATCCCTGGGGCCCCTGCTGACCCCCATCCCCCCCTCGTGGGGCAGGAGCCTTCAGGATGGAAGGACACAACTCCACAGGTCTCTGCCACCAGCACTGAGGCAGCATGGGCAGCACAGGATGAAACATCACCAGGTTCATCTCTGGGCTGCCATTCACCCTGAGAGCACAGCCCACCCTGCTCCCCAGAGCAGCCCCTCCCTGCTGCCATGTGAGCCCCCAGGCTGGGGCACCCTGCATTGATGGGGGGACTGAGACCACTGCAATGTTTACAGAGATGGAGAGAGAGGATTAAAGCCCTTTGTGAGCAGCAGTAACCCAAAGCAGAGGTGCAGGGCACGGATTGTGTGTCATGGCACCCAGAGTACAGGCTGGGATAGTAAAGGCAGATTTGGATAATTTCACGTGCCAGACACCAGGAGAGACCTTGCAGTCCAAACATGCTTGAACTTGCTGATAAACCTATTGCCTTCAGTGGATAACCTCCAAAGCAGGCAAAAAAGCTGGAGCCACAAAGCAAATGCCAGGCCTGATAACAGGCATTTAATATTTATTAGCACAGGGTTATGAGCCCCTCTCTCTACACTCCTGGCTTCACTAAGAGCATCAGCCCTTCTGCAATCCCACCAGGAGAGAGGCCTTTCCCTGCTCAAATGGTTTGTGTCAGGCTGACACCAGACGCCTCTGTGTCTCACGGGAAGGAGCAGTTTTATGGCCAACTGCCAGAATTAGTTTATAACCTGTGGCTGGTACCAGCAATCCCCAGGTCTGACTGCAGGGAAGGTGCCCTGATCTCAGGTCTATGGTTAAGGGTGTCAGGAGAACTGCATTATCACTCACACTGCTTTGGAGCAGCTCAGGGTGTCTGTTAACCCCTCCAGCTCACACTGCAAAGAGCACCAGCAGTGTGCAGTGAGGAGCTGTGGAGGTGCTGGGAAGGGCCTGTTCTGTCTCTGCCCCAGCCTGGGAGTCACAGCCCAGCAGTCTCTTTCCATCACAGAATCTCCTCTGCAGCTTCATCCCCCTCCCTGGCCCTGGGCAGTGGTTTCTCTAGACTTCCATGGCTCATGGTGGAACACAAGCCACATCTCCAAGCACCTTAAGAGCCAAACAAAAGTTCAGCACTTACACCTACACTAAAATACCAGTCCTCTTTTACACATTTATTATCATTATTAGGTGATCTCATGCCCAGGAACTCAGTGATTTATGCAGCCAAAGCAGTAGCTGGGTCCCTTAGAGGGAGAGCAACCAATAAAAGGGCAGAAATTCTCTTTCTGTGGAGTCAGGTCAGGGTCAGATTCACCAGCCTGGAGTCTGTGGATCTGAGGGATGGCATTCCTAGTGCTTAGCACCTTCACAGAGAACAGGATGTCACACAGAGGCAAAGAAAGTGATGGACTGAAAACTGCAAGAAGGGTTCAGAAGCTTTCAAGCAAGGAAAAGGAAAAGAGCAGGGAGCAAAATGGTCTAATGGAATAAGAGAAAATCTATTGGGTCGAGTCATCCTAGCAAGCTAAATGGGAGTACTTTAAATTTGCTTGGCATGCTGGAAGGAGAATGCATTAAGTGCTCATGAAATAAGAGGGAACTCAAAGCAAGGAGACAACTCCTGCTTCAAGGGATGAATGACTTCAAAGGAAGGAAATCCTTCTGAAGAAAGCAAGGCAGTGGCACAAGATGGACATGCCTGAGACACACAGCTCCATCTCCTGTGAGTCTTTGGCTGTGGTGACACAGACTGGACTTCTATATCCAGCTGCTGGCACACAAGAACTGCACATAGAAGCATCCTGGTAGCACAAGGGTCCCACCAATATTCCAGTCTCCACTGTATCCAAGATGTGAATTATGAGATGCCCTGTAATCACCATTCTTTAGGATACTGCTCTGGGCATCCTCTCACAGAGTATCCTGGCCTGGCCCAGTAGATTTTCAAAGAAAAAATACAGGCAGGGAAAAGAGAAGGATTTTTCTGGTCTCTATTCCCTCCACGTACCATAGAGCAGCCTTTCTATCCACTGACAGCAGCAGAGCAGCTCATGCCTTTGCTAACCCCACAGAGCTGAGCATCCCTTCATTCCAGCCTCATATCCACCACATTGAATTAAAAACAGGAGCACCAATGCAAGAAAAAACCCCACCAGTTGTCTTTGTGTGGATTTCTTGGATAAAGGGTTTCACCACGGCCCTCCCATGCCAGCCAGAGTCCATGACTGCACCCATGAGCCAGACATCTTCAGGTCAAGTGTCCTGCAATGCCCCAGCTGAGTTAGAGGGACCTTGAGCAGTTTTCAGTGCCACGAGGCAGATGTCAGCATCCTCTGGAGCACTGGGAAGATTCATAGGAGGAGCCCAGATATCCTGCAGGTCATCTGGTCAGTGAAAGGACCATGGTTTGGGGTAGCGATGCGTGCCAGCTCTACAGCAGCCACCACATTCCACAGGGTAAACCAGGAAGGGGAGAACTTTCACGTATTCCTCATACAAAGAATAATAGGAGAAAAAAAAACTTTAAAAAAATAAAAAAATGTTGAAAAGTTTTGCATGGGTAGCTGTAGCAGGAGTACAACAGGTCCAGACAACAGGAAAAGGCTGATGGAGGAGTCCCACGTGCCCCAGAAGGAGCAGAAGGAACCTTGCATCACTTTGCCAAATGCCCTGGAGAAGCCAGCTAAAAATAAACAGGAGAACTTTATAAGTGATCAGAATTGTGATTTACCAGGGGCAACAGATTGTCTGGGAGAACTCAAACTGAACCCAGAAAAGTATCAGCCTGTTCTGGAAGAATGAGGAATGCTGTTTGTGTGCTGTGAGGAGACAGGCAGAGGCTGCAGGGAGAACAGAAAACTCAGGCCTAGAGAAAGCCCCAGCAGTGCAAAGAAGCAGCTGTGGGGACAGAAGGACAATCTGGAGCACACTGAGGAGGATCTGCTGGGACAGCAACACTGCAGACCCACGCTCAGCAGTGACTCAGTGTGGAGGGCTGGGGGGACACAAACAGGGAAGGCAACATGGGTGAGGGTGACTGAGACAAAAGGGTTGAGGAGCCTTCAGAGGGTCACCAGGAAACCTTAAATGCTGATTTCAGAAAGGCAGAAAACCATAAGCCCTGAGCTTTGTTATGAATGTCTTGGAAGGTTGAACTACAGGAATAAAGAGCAGCAACAGATCTACTGGTTTAGTAGAGAACAGGGCCTTGAACAAGCTCTCTGTCTGCCAGGGCAAGGCAGGAGGGAAAGGAAGGGACCAATATGAGAAACCATGAGATCCTTGTGGAGTGCCAAAGGAGGAATCAACTCCAGGCTGCATTACAACCACCAGCAGCTAAAAGCAATCTCAGCAGCACAAACAGACAAAACTGAAAGGGCAAGACACTGAGCTCTGGAGGAACAGGGAGGGTGGAAAACTGTTCTTAGTCCATCAGTTGAGAGAGAGAGACACAACATGTCCACCTCCCAGAGCTGGAAAGCTCAGCTCAGCTGTCTTGGATGCATGAAGAAGGTCACAAAGATCACTGTGAGACAGCAGCAGCAGGTGCAGCACAGCTATTTATGCAGGAAGACAAGATTTAACCCTCAGACACAGCAAGAGCAGAGTAAGGAGTGCTCTTCTGTGGGAAGGGTTTCCAATGAGATGTGCCTGACAAGCCTAGCTCAGGGCACTGGTGCAGGTCTCTGGGGTTTGGGCTCCAGAGACAACCAAGGAGGCTTAGAAGGTCACAAAGAGGGCAAATTAAGTGGAAAATAGGGAGAGAATTGAAGAAAATAAAATCTGGACCTATACAGACCCATTAGATTGGTTTTCATTGCCATAAGCATGAGATGCAAGGAAGGAAGGGTGCAGGAGCAAACACAACTCCTTCAGACAGCCCAGCTCTCTGGATAGCCAGGGAAAAGAACTTTGTAGATGAAGAAAAAACAATGGTTATCACTTCTTGATGTTAGTAATACTTGTGGCATTTGATGGTGACAGTCTCCTGGGGTGTTTAAGGGAGCTTCAATGTCCATATGATGGGAAAACATCTAGAAAAGACACGCTCAAAGAGCAGACACAAATGTCTGATGGAGGATGGAGGATGAATCAAGTGAGAGATCACAGGATGAAGTTTGGGTCAATCCTAACTAGCCTCTCTCCTCACAGCCAGATAACAGGCAAGGATTGATTCACCACAGAAGAAGCTGCCAGAATATCACAGGACAGGCATTGGATTCAGACCAATCTCAAGGACTTGGGAGATGCACTCAGGAAAAGAAATAAGACATAAGGAACTAGTGAGTCAAGGCAGTAATCCCCATGGGCAGAGAAGAGACAAAGGAGGGTCTAGAAGGAATATCCATATCCACTGATGGACACAGGGGAGGAGGGGCAGGAGTCCCCATGGGTTTTAAGTAACTCCACAGATGGAGACTCCACATCCTCTCCGGGGAAGTTGTGCCACAGTTTGGTCACTCTCACAACAGGAAAGGCTTTCATTCTGTCCAGGTGGAACCTCCTGTGTGCCCAGTGCCTCTGATCCTGCCACTGGACACTGCTGAGAAGAGCCCAGCTCCCTCCTCTTCACTGCCTCCCATCAGGCACCTATACCATGGGTAAGGTGTCCCTGAGCCCTCTCTCCTCCAAGCTGACCAGTCCCAGCTGCTCAGCTTTTGCTCAGCCTAAACACTTGGGAGCCCAGTTTGCTCAAGTGGTCTGAGCCTGAGGGTTAGTCCTCCTTGCTCCAGACATTCCCCTGGACTCAGGGGTTTGTCATTGCTGAAGCCTGATCTCAACAAAAGCAAAGAAGGCACCAAGTACCTCAGCTTTTCCAGGGCTGCTCTCACCAGGTCCCTGGCATTGCTCAGCAGCACGCCCTCATTGAGCCTACTCTGCCCTTTGCTGTTTAGGTACCTGCAGAATCATTTCTGTCACCCTTCACACTCCTCACCAGATTCAACTCCAGGTCATCTTAGTCCTCCAAAATCAGACAGCAGCTCTGCACTCCTCCTAGATCATCTGCCTCTGCCTCTTGTCTGCTTCCTTTGTATGTCTGGTTCAGCTACAAACTGCTCATCCATGCAGGCCTTTGATTAATCTCAGTTCTCTGCTTTTGACTTCACACATTTGCTGCTTCTTCATGCCCTCACCTAGGTGAGGTCTCTTGATGGAGAGTAGCTGCATTCACACATCATGGAATGCCCTGCACCGGGAGGGACCCCCAAGGATCAGCAAGTTCAACTCCTGATCCTGCACAGGACAGCCCCAACAATCCCAGCACGCGTCTGAGAGTGTCACTACTCCAAGCTGTGCTGTCTAAAACAAACCTCCAGCCCACCAGCTGGATTTTCCTGATCTCACGTGGACATTCAGCTCCCTGCCACCCTGCTTACACCAGGCAATGGAGGGACTTGCCTGTGTGAGTGGAGCAGATGGAAAAACCTCAGAGGAAGTCGCGGTAGCCGAGTCTCCCCTCTCACCGTGCTCACCCTTTTAAAGCCCTGCTGCACCACAGGACGTGTTTCAACACCTGCAGTGATAAATAGTAACACAAACCAGGAGCAGCCACTGGGTCCTGTTTATCCTCAAGTGTTCCTTGGTCGCCTTGCAGCCCACAGTGGCATTCGTTAACAAGTGTTAGAACATGGTTACAAATTGCAGCGAACACAAACGCTCCCTCAGTGTTATTGCAGACTTCATTAACGATGAGCCCTCGCATTTCAGCAACAGCCATTCAAGGATCTGAAAACATTTATGTGCCTCTCAGAGCCAAGTGTCACGCTCCATGTGTGAGCCAGATGTTCACAACATCATTTTACAAATGAGGGAATGAAGTCCACAGGACTGACTCCAGACCCCTTTCCACCCACTGAGCAATCCGCTGCCCACCAACTAGTCATAGGGGAATTGTCCAATTCAAGGCAAGGCAGGATACCATTATGGGCTCTTTGTTTCCTTGCTTTGACTCTGAATCCCTTGCTCCTCATCTTCTATTTAGACCCTGGGCCTGGGGCGTACCTCTGATGGGCACAGAGACGCAGCTCAGCCCTGCTCAGCCACGCAGTGGTACCAGGATCTGGGAGCTGAGAGCTCCTGAAGATCTCCAGCAGCTGCTTGCGTCAGCCCAGGCCCCCGACAGACACAGCAAACCCAGTTAATTCACAGTAGCAGCAAAGCCAACTAAATCCCACATCCCTGCCACTCCAGCCCTCTCCCCTGCAGGGCACACAGTGCCTGCACTTGGCAGGGCCCTGTCCACCTTCAAAACTTGGCACTTCCAAAGCCAAAAGGAGAGCCAAGAAGCTGATTTAGCAAACTGAGCTTTATGAAGTGCCTCGCTCCTGCCTCTCCCCCCAGACCCCGCTGGCTGAGTGGCACAGGAGATCCCCTTGCATTACAGAAACACACATGTTTATTAAGCCAAGGTACTGCAGCATCTCTCCTCCATCCCTCCTGCCAAACCACTCCACCAGCTGAGTCTCTGCATCCTGACGACATTTTTTCAAGATTTAGGAAAAGAAAAAAAAAATCACATGCTGCTCCCTCTAGTGACAGCCTGAGCACGTTTAAGCAGCCTGGCCGTGACTTGCAACACCCCTCCAATGCTGGCTTTAGGCACGACAGGCAACATTTTTACAGAGGACCCACTCTCTGTCACCATAGTCTTCCTCTTCTGCCTCGGGCACATGAGAACCTACCTGAGCTGCTCTCTCAGAGGTTGCTGCTCTGCACACCCAGGTGTCTCCAAGCTCCAGAGGCTGCTAATAGGATCTGCAGAGCTTCACCAGTCACCACTGAAAATCTAGTCTGAGCTGAGAGTGACCTCAAGGTGAAAGCACCGGGCAGCTGCAGTCACCTGGGCAGGGTCATCACGTGTGCACTCTGCAACTGCTGCTCATTTAGCAAATAAACCCCACTGGAGAATTGAAAACAGCTATGCAACAGAAAGCTGAGCTCAAACCAGCATTCCAGCTCCTGCATTCATTCCAGGGATGGCAGAAGATTGTTACCCTTGGGTCTAGTCAGCATAAGCCAGAAGCAAAAGTTGATAGTACAGCTTTGTGGGGAGAAAAAGCAAATTAACTGGGCAAACAACAAAAGGAATGTTGAAGTTAGCATAACCATCGCTTTTCTATTCAGTCAGGACCATCAGGTGGCACAGGTTACCCAGGGCTTGAACTGAACAGAGACCCCAACCACCTCCCATCTTACAGCCCTGGTGCCTAACAGGTCTGCACAGGACTTCATGATTGTTTGCCAATGAAGGAGAAACATAAGAAGATAACTGAGGAGGAGGGAGGCCATTTGTTTCTTGATATTCCCCAGTTTTGGCTGGGGTATAGCATTAATTTTCTTCACTGTAGCTGGTGTAGGGCTGTGCTTTGGGTTTGTGCTGGAAGCAGTTCTGTGCTGGGCTCTTTGAGGCTCTGCTGAGCAGTGCTGGCACGGTGTCGAGGCGTTCCTCCTGCAGTGGGCAGTGAGGGGACACAGCCAGGACAGCAATCCCAGCTGGCACAGGGGAGATCCCAGCCCACAGGGCACCATGCTCAGCATGTGAAGCAGGGTGAAGAAGCAGCAAGAGGGTGATGTTCACAGTTACAGCACTTGTTTTCCTAAGCCACCGTTAGGTGTGATGGAGCCCTGCTCTCCTGGGGATGGCTGAACACCTGCCAGCAACGGGAAGCAGAGAATTAATTCCTTGCTTTGCTTTGCTCACATGTCTGGCTTTTGCTTTGATTACTACAGCCTTTATCTCAGCCCTCAAGTTATCACACTTTTACCTTCAGTTCTCCCCCTATTCCACTGTGGGGATTCATCCAGCAGCTGTCAGTACTGAGGACACAGATCCCTGCTTTACCTGCCTCTCCCACTGCAAACAAATAACATGCCAAGGTTCCAGACTCCCCTGGCCCAGGAGCTCAGCCACGTGTGGAAGAGCAAAGCCTGGCAGACCCTTCCAGAGGTGTCTGGAGCCCACCCCCTGCACCTCGCTGAGCTGCCTGCACATCCTGCCAGCCCCTCTCATCAGCCCAGGGCCGTGTCCTTGGAACACCAACCTGAAGCACCCAACCTTCCCTGTGTGAGGAAGAGTAACACGCTCACCCTCCCTTCCCACTCACACTGCAAGGAGTGCTGGGCCCAGAGAGGGACCCAGGGGATCCCCTAGGGCTGGGGAAGCCCCAGCCACTGCAGGATGCAGCCACAGTGCTGAGCCAGCAGTGCTGTCAGGGCAGGATCCAGAGATCCTGGGTGGGTGCAGAGAGACAGGCAGGCATGGGCCCTGGGACAGGCAGGGAGAGAGCTGTAATCCTGCTGCTGCTGCTGGGAACTGCAGCAGAGGACGGTGGGGATGTGGGATGTGCTCATTTAATGCCATTTCATTCTCAGCACTACAGATATTTAAAATAAACTAATTAAAATAATCACAGTGCCATGACATCCCAGTGCCTGCTGCAGACAGGGGCCTTCAGCAGAGCAAGCTGTGGCTGGGTGTCCCTGATCCTTATCCTGGGAGCAGGAGGTCTGCTGGGCTGGCTGGGAGAGGGCCAGACTGGGGCAATGGGCTCTGTGTGACAGCCTGGCAGAGACAGGAGGGGACAATGTGACATGGCCAGCCTGTGACATGCTGTCCCAGCCAGCCAGGGCTAATGGGGCCTGGACCAGCTCCCAGCCCTGACTGCCAACAGGATGATGTGATGAACTGAGCCCAGCTCCCAGTGGGGCTGAGCCCCATAGCATGCACCTGCTCCCAGTAAAACACAAGGGATCAGCTGGTTCCCAGCAGTGCCAGGGCTCTCGGTGACACCCCAGCTCCAGCAGGACACAGACAACACAACAGCTCCTAGCAGGGCAGAACCAGTGTGTGACCTCCCACACAGCAGCAGAACGTGTGACTGACCCCAGCAAGGCAGAGCAGAGGGTGCGTGGTGTCCCATCAGGACAGCCCAGCTCCCAGCAGGACACTGGGGATGCAGTGGCTCCCAGTACAGGACACATGATGCTCCAAACCCCAGCAGGATGCTGGGATGCAGTGGCAGCCAGCAGGAGAGGAGCAGGGCAGCGGCTCCCCGTGTGCCACTCACCAGCTGGCAGTGATGCCCTGGCTCTTGCACATGCCAGGCTCTGACTCCCACCAAGTTTTTGAGACCACCAATTCCACGGGAGACACAAGGCCCTGCAAGGACTCCTGGAGTGGCCAGGTGAGCATGTGAAGCACAGGACACGTGGGAATCACTCGTTCCTGGGATGACTGGCACTGTGTCAGCCCAGCTCCCGGTGGGAACGGGCTGGAGCGCCGTGCGCGGGTCCCTCTGCGCTCTGAGTGGGGCGGCCAGGCTGTGCTGGGGGACAGGGACACCATCGCAGGGCTCCCAGTGCCACCTAGTGGGGGACAACAAGCGCTCGGGGGCCACTCGTGCCCCAGCCCCGGGTGCTGCGGGGCGCAGACCTTCCCAGCCTGGCCACCTCCCCTCCAGCAGCCCCCATCCCCACAGGTCCCTGCAGCAGCCCGGCACCACCCGCCAGCTCCCCTCCCACGCTCGCTCATCCCTGGAGGTTGTGTAAAGCACCACCGAGGCAGGGACGGAGGAATTTATTCCAGGTACAGCTCGTTAATCACATCAAGTCCAGTCCTGTCGAGTCACTGGGTGTTCACCCTGCTCACGGTGAGCACAGAGCTGGTCAGAGAGCCACAGCTGCAGCCTCCAGAAACCACTGAAGCCACTCTTGAAAGCAAGTCAAAAGTGTTGCATCTGCAGGGGCACACACCGATGCTCAATGCATTTTTTACTGCAGCTTTCCCTCCTCTGTGCACATTAACTGACCCAGGCAGTCATGCACACACCAGAACTCATTGCACTCACACAGCTAAAGAAAACACGGCACAGCAAACAGCTTGTGTGGCTGCACGAGGTTTATTTTATAGGCTCCTTCCCCAGAACAGACCAGAGAGACTGGGAGGTGGAAATAGCAGATGTGGCCATAAAGGTGTGGTCCAGAGCCATGAGGAAGTTTACCCAGGGGAAGGCTAAAAACCAGTAACAAATGCAATTTAGCATGAGAAGGGAGGGCAGATTTGCAATCCTGCTGCACGTGAATCCAATCTTTCCTTCCATCTCTCCACCCAGCGGGCGGCCATCAATCTCTTAAGCCATATCTCCACTCATCTACAGCCGTTTAATCACTTAGATTTTCTTCCATTCCATCTGCATCCTCAGGCTCGTCCTTCCACACACATTCCCCAGCCTGAAAACAATCCCGAGGATATTAAAGAGAGAACCATGACACCTTGTGGAATAGATGGAGCCTTCTGCAGAATGAAGCACCCTCATGAGCACCAGCATTTCCAGCAGGTCTCCCAGTATGGGACAGCCCAGGAGGTGAAAGCAGACCAAGTAAGGCCCCCAAAACCTCTCAGTTTCCTGCAGATGCCCCAGGTTCACTTATTGATCAAGCACAGCCCCTCTTTTCTCAGAGGATCAGCCACCAGATTTTTGTTGGCCTTAATCACGATTAAGCTGAGCATCTCTCCAGGGAGTTTTCCCAGGGAACTCAAATCCCTGCAAAAATTAAATCAGATGCTGGATGCTCTATTATCCACCCTAAAACCCAGGCAAAGGCCCTTCATGGTGGTGATCTCAGCTGGCAGTCATACATGAGACAAGCCAAGAAATGCAAGAGGAAATAAAGAGACAGACACCGAGTTTGGAGAAACATGGGGGAAGGGGCTGCCAAAAACTCCTGTAATTGAGGCTGTTGGAACAGTCCAGGATCTGGGCAAATGAACAGGTTGGGTACATCTCTCCTAACATGCACCCAGGGCACTGAGACACCAGATGAGCAGCTCAGGTGTGAATGACAGAAAGGAGAATGACAATCCCACAGACTTTTGGGGTCACAGTCTCCTGAGCCCCTGCTCTCTGGGGCAGCTCCTTCTATTTACAGCAAAACCCCACAGGATCCCAAGGAAACACCAGCTGGTTCCCAGGTCCTTGAGCTGCTGGCTGTCCTTCTGCCAGGAACTCACCTCCTCCCTCTCACACATCCCAGCTGCCAGCCTACTGCCTATTTTACAAACAGCAGGATTTGGGACTGGGGCTGTCCAATGAGCTGTGGTTATCCAACAGGCTTCCTCAGGACTAGTGTCCTCCAAGAGCTGCCCTCTCCTCCCAGAGCAGCACAGTCTGAAAGAAAGGAAAGAGATGGGGGCAGACATCAATGTCACAGCTGAACTCCTCCAGCTGCTCAGGACCAGCTCATTTTTGTAAGAGCACTTAGAGGAGAGAATGAACAGCCTGGGAACTGCCAAGGAGCCACTTGGCACCTGACACTTGGCTAGGTCCCCTCCAGGTCACCAAGCACACGCAGGGCAGCAGAAGCAGCTCCAGGCTTTTGGCTCTGTCAAAATTTGGTGGCAAAACTGAAAAATGTGGTAGAAGATATTTTCATTTGGCAGATGTTGCCAATCTGCCAGGAGATGCTGGCAGTGATGAGCTGCAGAGAGATTTGGGCAGGCAGCCAGGGCAGGCAGGCTGGGTGCAGGCAGGGGTGGTCAGACATGTGGAGAAGAACAGAGGGGACTGAGAAGATGTGGCCATAACAGGGCTTACTGTGCTAGAAAGGTGTGTTTGGGGTGGGATTACCAAGTCCTAGAAACACCCAGGGATAGTGAGACCCACCAGATTCTGAGCAGCCCAAATGGTCACAGCAGTCAAGCCCTGCTGGTGCTCAGCCTGTCTCCAGGGCAGAGGGAATCAAGAGAAATAAGCGAGGCCAGAGTGGCTTTGCAATTCCTCCAGGCCAGGTAGCCCAGCTGGCCTCCAGTGCTGCAAGCTCAGCACAGGCTGCATCCCTCAGCAAAAGCCCAGAGGGCTGGGCCCCCATGCCTGGAAGTGACAGCTGCCATCTGCATGGAGTGCAGGGTCCCTCAGCAGGACACATCATCATCTAAATCCCAAAGAAGGTGTTGAAATTGTCCATCTGGCTCTAGAGAGGCTTTAAGGGTCTTGGGGAATGAAGCAGGCGAGCCCAACGTTACTCAAAAGGAGGAAGGACCTTCCTCCCTGCCACACAGAGCATCCTTGTCCCTGCATCAAAAGAAGTTTGGGATCTCAAACTAGACCCCTCCAAGGACACGGGGGACTCCTCAGACCTACATGCCCAAGCAGTCCAGGGCAATGCTCCTAAGGGAGGCGAGAGTAAAAGCTAAGAGGGGCTCAAACAACCTGTTCTGACAGGTCCTCAGGCATTGCTGAGCTCCCTCTGGATTTGCCTGCACTCCCCAACAGCTTTGCTCCCTCTCTTGCTCTACTTGCAATTGACAATGTTTTATTCTTGCCTGTTGAATACTGAAGACCTGCTGCCAAGGTAGGTCCTGGCTTACTGCTTTCTGAGTATCGAGTCAAAGAAATCATGAAGAAAACTGCAGCTCAGCTTGAAGTGTATTTTTTCAGAGCATCAATCACTCCCTATAATTAATTAGATTCCTAAAATACACAAGAAACTAAGAAAAACAACAGCCACAAGCTAAGATGACTGCACTCCATCAAAAAAGCTTTTATCTCTATGCAATGAATAAATAACTCTGACGTAACTACACACAGCAGTTTTTCATCAGATGTCTCAGTATCAAACTCTTTCCAGACCTGCTCTGACACAGCTCTCAGCAAATGTGTCGGTGGAAAACCACTGGCCACATTTGCAAGTGGGTCTAAAATCTAGCACAGGAATCCAGGAGGAACTGTTCCCAAGACCTATCAACGCCACCTCCTCCTCCTCCAGCAGTGCCACCTGCCAGGCCCAGCACCCCCCTGTGCCCCACAGCTGTTTTAGTCGATAGCCTCACCGTGGAAAGCCACACACTGCTTTCTCAAGGACAAACAAAAGGTCAAAAGCTGAGTGGATATTCCCCAAATCCCTCAGACATCTTGAGGCTGAAAACAAAACCCTGAGTGTTCAAACGCAGCTCTCCCAGGTGAATGGCCAGCAGGGTCAGTCTGTACCCGGGGCAGCACCAGCCACTGATGGACACTATTCATCTCCAGATTCCTGCTCAACTGAGGGCAGGATCCGCTGGTTCCGTGTGCCTGCGACTGCAGGGCCCTGAGAACAATTAAACAGGCTATTTCTGCCCACACAATCGGCCCTTTTCAGGGAAGGCTCTTTCATATCAGGCCCATATTGCCATTGCTTAATCAGGCTGAGATTTAAGGGAGCCTGCTGCGAGATGACACAGATTGCTGCCTCCCCCGGGAGCTGGAGCGCCGCGGTCAGTGTGTGACCAGCACCCCCTGCACACAGAGTCCCTGCCAAGCACAGCCCCTCACTGCTCCCCTCCCCTGCTCCTGCCAGGCTTCCACTGGGCCCAAGGGGCTCAGTTTCCTCAGCCATCCCCCAGGTTTCCCCTCGCTTCATCCCTCAGAAGTCCTAAGTGGCCGCAGCACGGTGGTGGGAAGGCAGGCAGCAGCAGAGGGAACGTGGAGCTGTTCACACATCCCTCCTGTCTCCCATGTCAGCCCTGGAGACAGAGCCTTGTCTGGGTGCAGATGGAGCCATCTGCTCCGTGTCTGGCAACTCCAGCCCGGCAAAGGGCAGGGCTGGCTGCCACGTCCAGCCTGAGCAGCCAGAGCAGGGGAATGCTGGCTGGGGGCACTGCCAGCAGGGAGGGGAAAAGAGGGTGGATGGAGCCACCCACCAGGACAGGGCTGGAACACGGCACCAGGATCAGCCCAAGCGTTTGCAGGGAGCTGAGACCTTCTGGTCCAACTTCTTCAAGACCTCTGAAAGACTCATCAAATGCCCCACAAGAGGCACTGGTGAGGGATTGCGCTTCCAAAGGGTGTAAGTCTGCTAAGGCCCTGGATTTACCTCCTGTCAGGGTGCTGGAGCTAAGCAGTTTTCCTCCCCACAAAGGCTGTGCAGGGGTCCTGCAGCCCTGCCCCAGCCTGGGTGTTAAAGCTGCAGAGATGAGGCATGTGGGCCCCAGACAAGACTATCTCCAAACCTTCTTCCACCCCAGCACGGAAGAGAAGGGTGTCCAAGGCAATAGCACCATCACCACCCCACAACTGAAGACATCTCCAGCCTACCTGGCAGCTTCCACCTGACCCCAGAGCCCAGGAAAACACTTCACCCAGGTCAGAACTTGCTGTTAGTCCATGGCCAAAGTCTCCCCTGACTTATCAGACCAAATCCTTAGGCTTTACAAATGGCTTTGCACAAACCCTACAACACTGGCCAGCAATGTGAATGTTTTTACATCAATTCCTCCTGAGATACAGCTGATGCTGCACCTTGCACCGGGCACCTGTGGATGGGAGGCTGAATTGGAGCCCTCCAGATCCCTTTTGACAACTATTTTGCAGATTATTTCCCCACTGAACTTGAATTCAGGAGAAGTGTCTTGCTTGCCAGGAGATAGAAACCTACAATCATTAAGGTTGGAAAAGACCTCTGAGACTATCAAGTCCAACTGCTAACCCAGCATCACTCTGTTCACCACTAAACCATATCTCCAAGTGCCTTTTCAACACTTCCACACGTGCTCTTCTTGAATTCCATCCAAAATCTCCCAGCACCTCTCACAGGACTGCATCCAGGGAGGTCCCTTGCAACAGGCTCTGCCTTTCCAGGTCCCTCCAGCCCCTTGTCCCAGCTCATTGCTTCCCTCAGTTGGCCACTCTCAATCCTCCATGACCCCTTGCAATTCCCAGCACGGGTGTTTGTGTAAGAGGATACAGTTGGCTTTGAGCTGGGTTCCTCATCTTGTAGCAGCTTAAAGCCTAAGGAGCCTCCCTGTATCCAGGTGAAAGTGGGGATCAAGAGGGCTGCAGCACTGCTCTGCTGTGGCAGGGCCCTCTCAGGCCTCCAGACCCTCTCTTGACACAGCTTATTTGAGCACTTTCTTTTACCAAGACACTCATCAGCACCCCTGCATGGGATGTCTCTGAAGATCAAGACAAGCAAAGGGCTCTTTGTACAGCAGGGGAATGGGAAATCAGCTGGACATTGCAGCAAGCTCTTGACAACACATTAGTTGGCCATCATTGGCTTTCCCTCCCCTGGAAAACAATCCCATGGGAAATTCCTTGGAACCACTCAAAGAGTGGAAAGCGTCGTTTCAGAAGGAAAAGTGTCAGCAGCATTCCCTGAAGGCATTGCTTATGATAATTAAAATATACAGATGTATGGGGTCTGCACTGGCATGACCACAGAGCAGGCAGCTGTGTGTTCTGTGCCCAGCCCTTTCCTGTGGCAAACCAAAAATCCAGCGTTGGATTCTTGGTGTCAGCACTGCCAAAGCAGAGCTGGGCTAAAAGGAATGGAATGAACAGTACAGTGCATGAACTCCCATTGAAAGAGCAGAAGGGCTGCTCCAATTTCCCACACATCCATAAAACTCAAACAATTTAATGATGAAAAGTGTTAGGGATGTATAGTTTTACCCCAGCTGAAAGGCATCCTGGTGGTTTTGGTTTGCAGAACAAGAGCAGGACATAGAGGAGAGATTTGTTCCTGAGGGAGTAGGGAGCACCACAGGGTGGGATAAGAGCAAGGACAGTGCCCCCCTCTTCACCACGACCCCTGGGCTGCTCCAACCAAGTGCAAATCAATGTGTCATTATTGCCAGGCATGGCTTTAATCCAAGAGCCCCCTCCCACACCAAGTGGCAGTTGTGTGGCAGCTGAACATCCCATCCCAGACAGATTATTCCTCCACAGCAAGGTGGCTCCATCCCAAGCAGGTTAGAGGTGATCGAGGTCACTTTGGAAGATCATCATGGACCACCACTAGCAACAGCCACAGCCTATTTAACCTTAATTAAGACACAGTGACACTAATCATCTAACTGGTCCTTAACTAGGATCTGAAATAATTTTAAGCATAGAAAAATAAATCATTTGGCCGAGCTTGAGAGCCTGGCCTTCATTCTCTCTACCTTGGCTTCCCCTCCATGTTTTTCTAAGTCCATGGGGACTTTTCCATTGGGAAAACCCACCTCAGGCTCAGACCAGCAAGCAAACAGACCCGTCATTTCCTCCCAGCCGAGCTGGCACCACGTCAGAGCTGTCTCCAGGTCTCTCCTGTCCCACTTTACTGTGACTGGATGTCACTACACGGGAGCAAAGCCTTGGAGACTCTGTGACTAACGTGCGCCGTTTTCTAGGACAGCGTGTTCCAGCTGTGAGCTCCTCTGAGCATGCTGGATGTGATGGGGATCCACCTCCTCCTTGGGCACAGCTTGTAGCACCCCCAAAGTCAGCTTTAGGCCCTGCTCTGTCTTGGCCAAAGCAAACGACTCCTGTGGAGCCTGTTGGCAGGATCTGGTCCCTCCCAGGGCTGCTCTTCCTCCATCACACTCTGTGGAAGGGAAGGACTGAAGCCCTCACCGTAGGGAAGCCATTCCATGAAGAGCCTTCCATGCACCTTGATCTGCCACAGCTTCCCACCCTCCTGCAGCCCTGTGGCATGAGGGCAGAGGGAAGACCCAGCCTGGGGTTTCCAGAGCCTTCCCACAGAAGGGAAGCCCAGAAGCCTGTGCTGGGAGAAGCTGTTGCTCCTTCCCAGTGCCCATCATCTCCCAGGGCAGTCTCGCTGCTGCTCTCTTGTTCTCTTGAAAGCCAGACACCAAGACACAGCAGCACCAGTAAATTAAGTGGCATGGGAATAAGAGCCTCTGCACTCTCACTGTTGCAGATGCCTTGGCACTGTTTTATCTGGGCTGAAGGAACTCCTGGTCACTGTTCATGAGCTGACAGAACCCTTCTCTGCAGGTAGCCCTGTTTCAGTGGTCCTGTTCCACAGCTGTGTGTTGGTGTCTGTGCCAGAGAGCAATCCCACAGCAATGAAGCTGAGGGATTTTGAGATAAGCCACAGCAAGACATGCCCAGCACCCAGTGGGACAGGAGAGCCAAGTTTTCCTCATCATCCTGAAGCACAGGGAACCCCAGCAGCCTCAGTCTGCAATAAAACCAAGAAGTGTCTATCTGAGCAGCCCAATTCCTGCCCCAGTTTGTTTTCTCTGCAGCAAATAAATCATTAAAAAATTAGGTAGATCCAATAAAACACAGGTCAGTCCATCCCTCACCCTATTCTCCAGCAGCAGAAAAACAACAGCCAGCTGGAGCTGGCAGCTAAATGGGAATCTGAGTGCATGTCACAGCCTAAAATCCTTTCTCAGAGGAACGAGGCCTCAGCATCTGACAGGGCCACGGACAAATCACTCTGTCACCTTGGAGCTCTGTCAGAGGCTCTGTGCTGGACACAAGTGTTCAAAGGAGGCTCCTCAGGGAAGCAAAGGCCCCTGGGCTCAGCCAGATTTGACGCCCAGCAGCATCCCAGGACTGCACTTCCTCCAAAGGAGCCTTGGCTTCATGACCTTGAGGAGAGCCACACCAGGATTCTGACCCTTCTGCAGAATCAGAGGTAATAATTTTAATCACTGGGTTCCCTTGTCTTTCCCCACACATCTCCACCAGCTTTCCTTGCACCCCTCTCTCTGCTGCTTCCTCACATGTGCTGTCTCTTATTCTCTTCCTTCCTGTCCTGCCATCTCTCCCCAAAGTTGCTGCCTGAAGAGCAGCAGGAAGCAGAGCAGGGACGTTCCCCATGCTCAGAGCAGAACAGGGCCACCTCCACACTGTCAGAGCTTTCACTGCAGACCCCCCTGGGGACAGCAGATTTTGCCCCTGATGGCAGGTTCCTGCCCTGCCCCTCTCTCTCCCTTTTGGAGCAGGAGGAAAACTTTGCAGTGCAGCACTGTCCAGCAGCTGGGACACCCCCCAGACTCTGCCCCTGCACCACAAAACCAGGGTGCAAGCCCAGATGGCTTACAAACCACAAATAGTTAATTATTAAGTTCAAAATAAAAATAATTTAAGTATCATTTCTTAATTAAACAATTAATCCTTAAAAAACCTTATAAAAAAACACACATCTCCATTTTTATTTTATTAGAATAAAACACTATAGAACTCACAGTTTATAAAACTGTAACACAAATAAAAACTAACATCTAAATACAGACACAAAATACCATCTCATTAAAAAAAAGAAAAAAAGAAAAAAAAAAGAAAAACAGTCCAGCTGCATCCCAAATCCCTGCCTGCCAGGACCAGCCTGTGATTTCTGAGTGAGCAAGTCCTGCCAGACCGCACGGGGAGCTCAGACAGGTCTCCCTGACAGGCTGGCAGCTCTGAGCCCTGGAAGGTGCCAGTGGTCTGTGCAGCAGCCCGGGGGCAGCTGAGACGCTGAGCTGCTGTCAGCTCCCGCCCACCCCCGGCTCCCGGCTCCTCGGGAGCAGCCTGCCCGTGTTTTTCCAGGCACTGCCACGTCCTGGCGTTCTCTGAGCTGTGAAGTGAAACTGCTCCAACCCCTCAGCCAGCTGCTGGTGCAGAGCCACAGCTGGGGGTGACAGCCGGGAGCTGCCGGGCCCGCAGGGTGCTCTCCATGGCCATTAGCAACCGGAGGGCTCGGGATCAGCACCGCCTCTGCCTCCTGTCCAGGCAAGCCAAGGGGAGCAGAGGGTGCCTGTGAGCCCCTGGTGGCTCCCAGAATGGTGGAGTGCAGTCTGTCCACCCCACCTCCTGCCCCATCACACGCAGCAGAGGCAGCTGCCAGCCGGGAGGGACAGTGCTGCACGGGGGAGCAGCAGACTGTGAGCTGCCAATGGCAGATGCTGGTACCCACAGCAACCATTCCATGGTCTAACTGGAACCAGGCTTTAACTGGGAGAAGCCTTCAGTGAGACCTGCAAACAGACACTTTTGGGTTCTTCTTGTAGCTAGCTCAAAACAGTGCAGAACTGAGAGATGGACAACCTAAAGCTAGGAGGTGAATTTCAAGCACGCAGAAAAGATACTAAATAGATGCTGGGACATTTTCACTCATCTCCAGATGGAATGAGCTTTGCTTGTTCATCCTCCCAAGCTTCTTCCAGTCACCATAAAACTTCTACAAGATAATTAAGATTCATGAGCAGTCGTACACCTCTGGGAAGAGTGGCTTCAAGGAGAACTCTGGTGAGCAGCCCCCTTGCCATCACAGCAACTCCTCAGGGCCAGCCCCCTGCACAGCCCAGTGCCCTGACCCAGGCCAGGCCAGCCACGCTTACTGTGTTTTCTTCCACCAACATAAATCCCTTCTAATTCCCTCTAAACCGTTCCTTGTCTCCATCAAAGCGCAGCTCCCTCCTGCTTTTCCTGGCCGGGATTAGTGCAGCCCCATGGAGCAGGAACAGTGACAGAGCAAAGGCAGAGCAGGACTGGCTGGCCCTGCCTGTGCCTCTCCCCACGTCCCCTGCCCTGATTCCATGGCTAATCCAAACCCATCACGAGCTGGGAGTGGTCACAGAGGCTGCTCTGTCCCAAAGTTGTCAGCTGTTTTCCCATCCTTTGCTTGTCTTCTACCCCATCCCAATTGCCATTCCCCTTTGTCCGGTCACTCCATGCCTTTGTTCAAGATTCCTCTCCAGCATTTGTCAGAAGGCATCCCACATTTCAGGAGTGCTTCAGCCACTGGAGTGCATTGATGCTGAGCAGGAGACCACTGTGCCTTGAGGACTTATGTTGTACCTACGAGCTGAGTACACCAGTGCCTGGGCTGTGCTGGACATACTGAGCACATTCCAGGCTGGGCTGTGCCACACACATCCCTTGCCCATGGGAAAAGCTCAGCAGGATATTGCAGCCCATGGCAGCTCCCACTCAGCACAGCAGATGAACCACCTGTGTGGTCCTGCCTGTTTTTAGCAGTGCAGCAAGGAGTCCTTTTGGGAACACCCTTGACAGTTGTTTTCTTGGAAGGAAATTATCTAATGAATGACCAAAAGGGAGAGCTTCCCTCCCTGGCTTGGATCTGCTCTGAGACATGGGAGAAGTCTGCCCAGAGTCTGTCTGGTGCTGCACAAATGTGGGTGCACAGCATCTGGAGGGGTGTTTCATTTACTCACTAGATGCTCTCTTTATTCTGCCTCACCCAGCGCTGGTTTATTGAGAGAGTTGCTGTTGGGCTTTTCCAGGTGAGAACCACCTTGCTGTCAGCTCTCTCTGGGGCAGAACAGAGGGGTGGGGAGGACACTCACCCTCCCAAGGGCTCGGGATACACGGGGTACTGATGGAAGGACTCAGATTAAAAGGGGCCAGAGGGCAGCAGCGAGGGGAGTGGCTGGGGGCAAGAAACCAAGGCACAAAACCCTGCAGCTCTGCTCAGCCTGGACTCACTCCGCATGCCAAACGCTCCCTCCTGTGCATTGCTGTCCCTTGCCACGGTTTGTCCTCTCGGGACACGGGTGCCAGGCCCGGCCAGGATGTCCCGGCCGTGCCTGGACCACTCTGCACCCATTGGCCAGCCCCGTGCCTAGCAACGGCCAATCCTAAGAGTCTAATTGCTGGCTACTGGGTAGGAAGATGCTGGGATTCCTCCCTCCCACCCCCCAGCCTCCAGCACTGATCATTTCTGGCTCCAAAGGAAGCCTCTGGCACAAGCACAGGGACACACACACACACTCACGCTCTTACTTCCCTGAGGCCCCTGCTCCAAGAGAGGAGCATCCCAGGGCCGCCCCCGCATCATCTCATGCTGCAGCTTCTGCTGCAGCGTGATGCGTCCCCAAGGCAGGTCCCAGATGGGAGCACAGATGTGGGGGAAGAGAGGAGAGGAGAGGAATAGCTGCATCCACCTACAGCTCTGCACAGAGCCTCGTGGTTGTTACACCTTGCCCAGAGGCTGCAGCTGGGACTTCACCCCCTCAGGTTGTGAATCAGGGGTAACCACCAGTCCCACCAGCCAGGGCTTTCCCAGCTGCAACACACAGGCTTTGAAATGAGCCCCACCCCCCCTGAACCAAAAATATGGGAAAACAATGTGGCTGCAAACCTTTGCCTACAAAAACAAAACAGCTGAGGTTTCCCTTGTCCTTCCTTCAGATGGAAACTGCAGATGAAAGAAGCAGGGTGAGATGGAAATCCACAGGGAAGAGCATGGGGAAAGGAATTCCCTCTGACTCTCCCCATTTTATGAGGCCAGTGCTGGAACATCAGTCCTGACTGCAACTGAAACCTGAAGCTCCCCAGATCTGAGGCTGGAAAATTTCTCTAAAGTCTTTGCTTCCTTACAAGGGGTTAAAGTGTTGCACATCTAGAGGCTGACCTCGTGCACAAGGTGAGGAAGGAGAGACTGGGACCAACTGGTGTTCTTCTAAACCCTGGATAACTTCCCTTTTCAGCTCTGGTAAGAATTGAAATTCATGAAAACACAATGAGGACCCTTTCAGGAGCTGGCAAGCCACCCCTTAGCCATGGGGTTTGAGGCCCAGTCACCTGGACACCTCTCCTTAAGAGTGGCATACACCCTGCCCCCCAGCTCCGAGGGAAGGGGCAGGGCAGGGAAGGGCTGGAGTGGGGCAGGCTGGCAGAGCATCAGTGCAGCACTCCCCTGGAAAGGTTCCTGGAAAACTGCTTCTTTATAAGGGCATTTCTCAAAAAGCATGGAAAGTATTCTGGATTTCATCTCACAGCAGTCAGATAGAAGTGGGGAGGAGCTCAGGAGGCAGCTGGAGATGGGAGTGAGCACCTCCCTCTTGGCCTGCCAGTCTGACACAGGCACAAAACAGCTCCAGCATGGTCGTGGGAAGGACATGAGGAGGGGTTTGTTCCCCTGCTGGGCTGCAGAGCCATCAGCAGCCCTCTGGGCAGGTGTGGTGGGCAGCACGAGGGTGAGCAAGGCACCAGGTACTGGTGCTGCCCAGCGGGGCCTGCTGGGGCAGGGACCCAAGTCAGCTCCAACCTCAACCCTCAAAACCATCATGGGCATGGTGAATTCAGGCTTGGGACCCTCCATCCTGCCACATTTGCACAGCCCTGGGGAGCACAATGCCACAAAACCCTGGAACAGCCTGCTGGCACCTCCTTCAGGGGACAGCAGCAAGCCATGGAGCAGAGCCCAAGGTCAGAGCCCCGAGGTCCCACACTCTGCATGGCTTGGCCATGGTTTTCCCTGCCAGGTGCTCACAGGGATGTATGACTCTGGAAGGACACAGCCATTGGGATGCAGCCCTCAACACACCCAGATCTGGGCTGAAGGTCCCCTGGGATGCACCAGCATGTGGGGAAGCCTGGGAGGACTGACAGGGGCTCAGCCAGAGTGCAGCAGAGCAGAGGACCTCAGGGTAGGTCTGCCTGTCAGGAGACTGCAGAGATGAGGGTGTTCTGCAGTGGTCAGACCTGAACTGAGGCTTTGACTCCTTCCCTTCACGTGCCAGGTGGGATGGGGGATCTCCCAGGGGCATTTGTTGGGATGGGTTCAGCTCCAGCAGTTAAAGCTAGAGCTCACCTCAGGCACCTGCCTAACCTTTGTGTAACTGAGTCAGAGAACTGCTGGTAACTTGTCTCGGGGCCCCTTGCTGCTCACAGTGACCCCGAGATGGGTTAGAAAGTCTCTTTTCCCAGCCCAGCACTCAAAGAAGGAGTCAGAGCTCTTCAGTTCTTGGTCTCAAGGTTGTTTATTGTTCCTTATCTATAAAATTCTTTCTC
>JAYDZK010000039.1:2734228-2752171 GCA_034509185.1 Euphonia xanthogaster | reverse complement strand
AGGTTTAAGGCGCTCGATTGGCCATTGCAGCTCTGTGCAGGCTGGCTCGGGGTGCACTTCACTGAGCTGTGCTGTGGCACGGTGAGTGCCAGATTCCTGAAAACTCCCCTTTAACCCCTTTGACAACATCACAACCAAACTAACAGCGCATGCTTAACCATCCAGTAACTATTTTACAACAGTTTCTAAGCTACTTTTAACAGACCCGTGGTGCCTGGCTGCACCTCGGAGCTGCGAGGCTCCAGCTGGGAAGTGTCAACGCGGTGACAGCTCCTGCTGAGAGACCCTCCCTGTCGCTGGAGCAGGTGACACACTGCCATGGCAGACATGGAGGGGGCTGTGCTGGCAGTGGGAGCATCCTCTTCCACGTATGGCTGTGGCATTCCAGGGACAGCCGTGTGGATGAGCTGCCCAGAGCAGTGGCAGGTGGTCACAATTTCCCAGGTGACCATGTGGACCTAATCTAATTAGACGGTTTAGGAAAACTCCTCTAGGAAAAGGGAGGAGTGCGGAAGGTTTAGAGAGGGCAGGTCTGAAAGGCAGTGAGAGAAGCTGTTGCTAAGTGGATGGTGTCCAAAGGAGGATGGATACGAGCTTTCCTTGCCTGGCTTGGAAGTGGGAGATTGGGAAGATGGGACATCCTTAAATGGGAGCTCACGCCCCAGGCTGGGGAGGAAGGGTTGGTGAGTGCAGGGAATGGGTTGTGGCAGGTCTTGGCCTGCAGGCAGAGGAGTTTGCATAAGGCTTTAATTTGCAGGGATCTGTGCAGGGCAGATGGCTGGCTTCCTGGCACGCCAGACGTGCAGGGTGCCTGCTTGGTAGATTAGGACCTCTTTTCTCTGAAATGCATTTATTGCAAATGTCTTGCTCCCCAAAACCACTGTTTTGTCACTGTCTCTTCCCTCAGAGGAAGCCTGCTTCAGGTGTCAGCAGCAGGCAGAGTAGTGGAGGTATTTGAGGTGAACAGGCAGCTCTGGCAGCAGGAGCTGCTGGGTGGGATGAGCAGGAAGGCAGGGAAAGCAGGGACTGCCTCCCACACCTCGGGGATGAGCAGTGTGCCTCCAAAGGGAGCTAAGGAGGAGGTGAAGCACTCCATGCTAGTCTTTCCCACTGTGGCAAGGCTCCTGCATGTCTGGTGACCCTGAAGTGAGCAGAGGTGCCACCTGAGTTGTCTTCTTAGCAGTGTGGCTGAGAGAAGATCCCTGAGCTCCTCTCTGAGATCCTGCTCTGCCTTTTAGCTGCACTGCATCCTCCTCCTTTGGTATCTCTGAAACACAGCTGTGCCCCTGCTCCCAGGGAATGCCAGAGAGCTGCCACAGCCACGTCCCTGCCCTCTGTCTCTCCTCTCCAGGTGTGAGAGCACAGAGGAATACGACTACGATTACCTCAGCATCAATAAAACCTGGGTCCTCACGCCCAAGGCACAGGAGACCGATGCCACGCAGATCCTCAACTCGCTGCTCAAGAACTATGACAACAAGCTGAGGCCTGACATTGGCAGTAAGTGTCCCCTGAAGCTCCATGAGGCCACAGGGGTGACCTGGCCTGGCTGTGTCTTGTGTTTTCCATGCTTTGGTGCCTGCTGTAGCTGGGATTTTTGTTGTGGTAGAGCCACGCTCATCCCAGATGTTCCCCTTGTCTTCATCCCCCTGCCACTGCTCCTGGCCCCAGCTGATGGTGCCTGTTTTGTTGTCTTTCCAGTCAAGCCCACCTTCATTGATGTGGATATCTACGTGAACAGCATCGGGCCCGTGTCTGTCATCCAGATGGTGAGTGCTCGTGTGCCTGCAGGGCACGGTGTCCCCTCCCCGCAGGGCACGGTGTCCCCTCCCCGCAGGGCACGGTGTCCCCTCCCCGCAGGGCACGGTGTCCCCTCCCTGCAGGGCACGGTGTCCCCTCTCTGCAGGGCACGGTGTCCCCTCTCTGCAGGGCATGGTGTCCCCTCCCTGCAGGGCACGGTGTCCCCTCCCTGCAGGGCACGGTGTCCCCTCCTCATGGCAGTGTGAAGGTGGTGTTGACATGAGTGGAGGTTTTCCTTCCCTTGGTGAGGGTGCTCTGGCCTGCTGGGAGCTGGAGAGCACCAGGGATGGTGATGGCTCTCGTGCCTGCAGGGCACAATGTCCCCTCCCCGTGGCAGGGCTGGCCCAGCGCTGGGGCAGCTTGTGTCATGCTGGCTAGATGTGGTGTCAAGGTGGTGTTGACATGAGAGGAGGTTTTCCTTCCCTTGGTGAGGGTGCTCTGGCCTGCTGGGAGCTGGAGAGCCCTGAGCACCATCCCTGGTGAGGAGCAAGGCTCTCGAGTGGCCTCGGTGAGCTCACAGCCCTTCCCCTGTGGGATGATGCCCTCTCTGGTCTCTGCTGGAAAGGGGTGGCAGACACTTCTGCCTGCTGGCTTTGCCCTCTCCTCCCTGGGAAGTGTGTGGGCACCAGGATATTTAGGGCAAGGAGGAACCAGGGCAGTGTGTTCCAGGAGGACTGAGAGAGGTACCTGGAGATGGTTTCCATGGCAGTGTGAAACCTGGGTGCCCAGGCCTGGCCTGTGGTGCTGGGCAAGGGGAAAGCAGGGGGACCTCAAGTCCAGTGGTTCTTCTTCATAGTGTAGCACCTTAGAGAGAAGCCACCAGGACTGAGACAATTTCTCCTTATGGCTCAGGACCCAGCTGTACCAAGAGCTGTGAAAACACTTAACAGAGACACGCTTTGATCAGGAGAGCAACTGTTGGCTATTTAATTTTCACAGGAAACTTCCTTTATTATTATTATTTTCCCTGCAAAGTCATCTTTTTTCCCTTCTCTAGCAAGAAACAAACCTGATTGCTTTCAGGTTTTGAAAGACTTCTCCAGTCCACTGGGCAGTGAGGGCGAGGGGACCAAAGCAAGATACAGCCAGGACAGTTTGGCTTTTTTTATTTCTCCCAATGCAAAACAGAGCAGGAACAAAACCAGCCCCCTTAAACTAAAAATAAAAAACCAACCAAGTCCACGAGATGGGCAAGTTATTTTTACTTTCCAAAGTACAACATTTCCAAGGAACAAACCCCTCTGGGGATGGAGGGATGGTGCAGGAGCTGAGGTACCAGTTCCACTCCAAGGAGCATTTTGAAGCAGCCCTTCTGGCTGGCCACCACTGAGGATGAGCCCCTGGCAGCTCCTGCTCACGAGCCACCAGATGGGCACTGGCTGGGCACCAGCTCACACGATGTGGGCACCATCAGGAGGCCCAGCAGGGACAGCCTCGAGGCTCAGAATTTCCTTGCATTGCTCCAGCATGCCCAGCTCGAGGAGCAGAGCCACAGCCTGAGCTGTTTGGGTGTCAGCCCTGCTCTCAGGACTTCTGCTGGTCACAGTGACCCCAGGATGCATTGGAAAGTCTCTTTTCCCAGCCTGGCAGTCAAAGAAGGAGTCAGAGCTCTTCTGGTCTTGTTCTCAAGGTTGTTTATTGTTTCTTATCTATAAAATTCTTTCTCCTGTCCAGCTGAGGTCTGTCCAGCAGGACAGACAGAGGCACACTGGCCGCCCTCAGGGCAGTGTTGTCTTTTTATACTAAAAACTACCTGTACATTATTTACCATAACTCCCCAATACCCATCACTTGTGTTATACAGTGAGCTTCTACTCTAAACCAATCCAAAAGTGCCACCATCACAGCAGAAGATGGAGGCCAAGAAGAAGAAGGAGAAAGGCTGGACACACCCAGATTCCTCCATCTTGCTCCCTGAACCCCCATTCTAGAAACCCCAAAATCTACTTTTTCACTCTGTGATAAATTCACTATCATTCCACTTAATTTTTTGTGGCTTGCAGATCTTCATCTAAGGTTGGTAATTTGCTCCATGGGTAATAATCAAAACCACAGGCATCGTGGGCTGTGTGCCAGGGTCTCTGAGCCCCCTGGCAGGGGTGTTGGCTGCTCAGGACAGGCAGAGGGATGTCCTGGGTCCCGACAGTGACCTTTCAGGGCCTGGTGTTGCTGCTCTCGATCTCGCACCGCGGCCGCTCCGCTGACAGGCGTCCCAGGCTCCCCGAAGCGTCTGTCGTCTTATTAGCACAGCCTCCACTTGGGATTTATTCTCCATCCAGAATTTAAGCTGAATTTATGTATTAACTAAAGACTATTAATGCCAAAAATAAGTGGAATGCCACTTGCTCAGCAACACGGGCCTTACGAGAAACCACGTGGCACAGCCAACCCACCCAATCGCAACCCCAGGGAGGCTTTTTATAGACACCCACGTCTGATGGAGTGCAAGCTCTGCTCTGCAAGCATCTGATTGCAGGGGGAGGGGAGGGAAATATCCCCACATCCATGGGCAGGAGGCACGGTTCCCTTGTCTCTGGTGGCTGGGTAAGCAGCCAGGTGGAACTAGAAAAGGTTTGGGAGCAGGTTGTGGCAAAGCTGCCTCATTTCCCTGCCATGAACACCCGCGCACGCTGCAGGCAGCTCCTGACACACAGAACACGCTGCTGGGTGCCTCAGTGCAGCATCTCAGCATCAAGGGGCCTCCACTTCCCCCGAGCAAGACTGCTCAGGGGAGAAAAAAGGTCACTGACACTCTACAGCTCCAGCTGATGGTGGCTTCTGTTCCCCAGGTTGCCCCAGGGTATTCTTGCCTTTGAGCACGTCTCATCCTGAAGCACAGAGCTGTCTCAGCTACCAGCAGAGTGACACTGATGAGACTCTGAAGGCTTCTCCAAGGCCTCTGATCTCCACTGAGAGGGATGCAAAGCCAAAGCAGCAGCCCCAGGGAGCTCACACTGCAGCAGCCGAGGCACAGAAGGGTCAGTGGTAGGGGGAGGGCAGCCCTCATGCACTGAGACACCACAGCCACCTGCCTGGCATGGCCTCTCCCCTCCCACTTCTCCCTCTCCAGCTCCTCCCTGAGCCATCCTGCACCTTTTGCCAAGCCAGACTCAGCTGTGAGTGTGGGATGGCCATGGCCAGCGTGGGTTTGCTGGGCTGGCAGCTCTCCAAAGCACATCCAGGGCGTTGGGCTGGGAAGGGCTGCTCTGGCCACAACTCAGCGTGGGGCACACACAGCCAGAGGAACATCTGGGGAAACAGTTCACAGCCTGGCAATAGCGGTCAGCAGGGCACAGCCCCTCTGCACAAAGCTCCTTGGTGCAGCAGCTGCTCACAGAGGTCTGAGCAGCAGCTTTAGGCTGGGCCAGGAGCCCCAGGCAGGGCTCTTGGCCTCCTCTGTCCTGCTCATCCCAGGACATGGCGCATGGGCAGAAGCACCACTGTGCTTGCAGTCCCACCATGAGTGGAATCACAGAATTGCTATGATAGGAAAAGAGCTCTAAGATCAGAAAGTTCAACCCTTAAGCCAGCACCACCATGCTCACCACTAAACCACATCCCCAAGTGCCACATCTACACATTTTTTCAACATTTCCAAGGATGATGACTCCACCACTGTCCTGAGCAGCCTGTTTCAATGCCTGACCATCCTTTCAGTGAAGAAATTTTCCCCAATATCCAATTTAAACCTCCTATGGCACACCTTAAGCAGCTTGTTACCTGGGAGAAGAGACCAACCCTCACCTCCCCAGCTCCACCCCTCCTGTCAGGATTTGCAGAGAGCAAGCAGGTCCTCCCTGAGCCTCCTTTTGTCCTGGCTGAGCCCCCACAGCTCACCCCAATACTTTTGGAAGAGGAAAGAAGGAGCTTTCCAGGAACTTGCAGGAAGTATCCTCAAAAAATAGGTCTAAATGGAAAAAAAAGGTCATTGAAACACCTTCACATTCTCAAACAGGGTGCAGACTCAGAGAACACTGCAGAAAAAGGCACTGAAGCCATCCTTCAAAACACATTAGGGTTTTCTTCACTCAGCTGCAATTATCATTCTGAAAGCTGAGGATGTACGATGGAAAAGAGTGTGTGTGGGCGGGAGAGAAGGGGGGAAAGAGAAAGACAACAGCAGCATGGAAGGAAATTCAACACTGCCAAATGAAAGCCACCGTGACAGGCAGAATTTACTTCCTTGCAGAAGGGTTTCCTGTGTCACCCGTTACAGAGAGAAGGAGAAAAAAAGAAAAAAAAAACATTATTTTGAAGAATATAATCCATGAGGATAAGAATTCAAGGAGGAGGGTTCCCTTCAGGTGCAGCAGCTAGAGGATTACCCCCCTTTCTGCTGTTCCCACACTCTCCAACAGAAGATGAGTTCAACCCAGCAGAAAACTGCTCCAGATAAAATCCTGTGCCCAGCCTCACTTGCTGCCAGGTGTGTGTCTGCTACAGCAAACATCTCCAAACCTCCAGGCCCCTCTGCTGGGCAGGTTTCTGCCCCAGGGACACGGATGTGTGTTCCACAGGCTGACAACTCTCCTGGGAACACCACACACCTGGCACAACTTAGTTTTTAGTAGGAGATGCCCAGTGCGTGGCCGTCCCATGCAGGCACTGCCCTCTCCCCAGACCACTCATCCCTCCCCCAGCCTGGCTGCAGCTGTGCCGTGGCTGCAGCTGTGCCATGCCTGGAGCTGTGCCAGGGCTGCAGCTGTGCCATGCCTGCAGCTGTGCCATGCCTGCAGCTGTGCCATGCCTGCAGCTGTGCCATGCCTGCAGCTGTGCCGTGGCTGCAGCTGTGCCGTGGCTGCAGCTGTGCCATGCCTGCAGCTGTGCCATGCCTGCAGCTGTGCCGTGCCTGCAGCTGTGCCATGCCTGCAGCTGTGCCGTGGCTGCAGCTGTGCCATGCCTGCAGCTGTGCCATGCCTGCAGCTGTGCCAGGGCTGCAGCTGTGCCGTGGCTGCAGCTGTGCCATGCCTGGAGCTGTGCCGTGGCTGCAGCTGTGCCAGGGCTGCAGCTGTGCCATGGCTGCAGCTGTGCCGTGGCTGCAGCTGTGCCATGCCTGGAGCTGTGCCATGCCTGGAGCTGTGCCATGGCTGCAGATGTGCCATGGCTGCATCTGTGCCGTGGCTGCAGATGTGCCAGGGCTGCAGCTGTGCCGTGCCTGGAGCTGTGCCATGCCTGGAGCTGTGCCGTGGCACCAGGCTTTGCCCCTGGGGGCACAGGCAGCAGAGCTGGCAGAGTGGCACATGGCTGGCCCTGCTCCTCACACCTCCAGCCCACAGGAGAGCTCCAGAACCAGCTCTGCCCACCCTGCTGAGGTCTCTGGAATGGCCCTGGACTGACCCCCTGCATCCTGGAATGGGGCACCTTGGGCTCTGCAGCCTCCTCGGGCCAGAATCAGAGCCTGGGCAGGGCTCAGCTGTGCTGTGCTCCAGGTCAGGTTTAATTTCACCCCACAAATGAAGCGCCAGGGGCTGGATTGCCTGCCCAGGGGAGGAAGGGGCTGGTCCTGCTCTCCTGGCTCTGGGACATGGCCTGAGGGATGGGAAATTCCCTGGAGGCTGAATGCTGGGAAAGGACACTGAGTTACAGAAGAGATGATGGGAAAAGGAACTCATCCGTGCACCCCCTCCCAGCAGGTTCACATGAGGCTTTCAGTAAATCTTGTGCAACATAAGGAAACACCCCAGCTGGAGAACAGCTCTACCCACGAGGTCTCAGCATCCCTCTTCCCACAAGGAAGGCCCACAAGGCTTGCAGCCATCTACGCAGGGACAGGGACTGAGTGACCTCTGCCAGAGGTGCCACCCTAAGCCAGGGCACACACAGCACACACCTCCCCGGCATCCAGAGCAGAGGAGAGCTCCAGGCCCCTCTCCCCAGCTCCGAGCTGTCTGGCACCATGGCTTGAGGAGCCACCTCCAGCCCCAGGAGCTCCTGCTGGCAGCAGCCAACACCCAACACAGACAGCAGGCAAGTGTCAGCATCAGCCAGTGAGGGAAAGCCACAGCCATCATCCCAGCAGGAAGGTTTCAGAAGGTCACAGCTTTCCAGTGCACCTTCCAGCGTGCCCATCTGGCCTTCTGAAGCCAGAACCTTCTTCATGTACTAACGGTTTGGGAGTTACCAGCTCCTCTCCTGGATGCTTTAACACCTAAATCTGACATTTGCTGGTCTCATCTCCCGTCAGCCAGTGTCACACTTCACCACAGGAAGGCATTTCCTCTCCTTGCTCAAAGAAACATCCAGAGCCTCCTTTGTGCAGTGATTTTATTCCCTGTTACCTGTCTGGCTGCAGTGACGCCGTGTGCTCTTGGCACACTCAGCTGCTTTCCCCACAGGTGTATCTCACTGCAGGCAGGATTCCCTCCTCTCCCTCGTCCTGGTGTGACAGCTCAGGGCTCCCTGCCCCTGCCCTGATGACACAGAGCAGCAGGTGATGCAGCCTGCAGCGCCTGGGAAGGAAGGGGAGGCCTGGAGCCGTCTGCAGCCCGAGGCAGGAGGGCCCCTGGATTCGCTGCCTCAGCAGGGCAGACAGTGCGCTCGGCTGTGCTCTCCCTGGGCAGAGCCTGCTGAAGAAAACCCTGCCTGGATGGCTTTGGATCACCTGCCAAGTGACACTGACACGTGGCACCACAGAGCACTGGGGAATGGGTGCTGCTGGCAGCTCTAAGGGTCATTGCAAGGCACAGAACACCCCCCGATGTCTCAGCTCCGGGCAGCAGCAGAGCAGCCCGCCTCACCCGAGCATCCTGCACCACAGAGAGCACCACAGAGCTGCTCAGCCCTCCAGCAGCTTGGGAAATCCTCTCTCCACATCATCACACAGCATCAAGTGCCCTCGGGGATCCGTGCTTGCCATGGGTACTCCCAGCTAGTGCTGAGCACCAGGAAAACAGCCTGGCTGCCAGAAGCCTGCATGTCACCAGGAATGGACTGACAGAAATCGTCTCCTCACGCGTCACAGCTCCCCCACACAGATGGAGCGTGCTGCTGCAGATCAGAGGCAGGGCTGGGCACCACGAGTTCCTGTCCTTGTGGATCTAACACCTCTGCTGGGAGCTGAGCTTGGCTGGAAAACATTCAAACGGAGTGGCCACCCAAGGAGAGACAGCACTCTGCTGGCTGATACTCTGCAGGTCTCTTGCAGACCCTTTTCAGGAGCAAGGAGAGGCCTCCAACCCCAAACACCGACTCAGATGCCCCCAAGTGCACAGCGAGCCCCTGCAGGGTCTGCTTCCTTCATAGCCAGGGGTGCCAGCCCACAGGGCAGCAGCTGGCCCAGGGACAGCCCTGCACCCCGGGCAATGGGCGGTGCTGAGGTGCATCAGTGACCGGCGCTGGAGGGAGGGGAGGGCTTTGTTTCCATTTCTGGTGATTTCTGGTGCTGACACAGTTGGGAACCCAGCACACCAGCAGTTTCTGCCTGCTCCCTAGAAGAACATGCAAAGCAGCATCCCTCCTGCTTGTCAGGCAGGGAATCACAGCGTGGGGATGCTAAGAAGCTTTCCTGTGATCAGTGGCACAGATGGGACCTGAACCAAGTCTCCAAGCACAGCCCCTTTGGCTGCCTTGGTTCCCTCCAGAGCACAAAGCCACACAAACACCCCTGGCTGCAGTGAGTGTGGCCAGCACCCTGCCCTGGGAGCAGCCCCCACCCAGAACATCCCCACGCTGGAACTGGCTGGATGTGCCACAAAGCTGCTTCTCATGGTCCAGGTGATGGGGATCAGAGGAATCACTGGTCACAGCTCACCTCTCCTGGGGCTAGCAGCCAGCACTGCCTCAGCACAGGCTGTGCCTCACCCAGCACAGCCCATCCCTCCTGGCATCAAGGTGTTTGGGGAGCTGCAGAATCAGCAGCTGCACCCCAACCCTGCTGTACATGCAGGCATGGCCTCAGAGACCCCCAGTCCTTGCCCTGAGTGCCCCACAGCACCCTGCAGTGAGGCTCTGGGTGGAAGAAGGACCTTTGGGTGACCCCCTGCCTGATGCCTCCCATCAGTACCCCAGTTCTTGTAGGTATAGAAAAAATCCTAATTCCCATCCAAACCATCCTACACCTACTGCTATATCCTACCCAATGTTCAAAACCCTCAAGGCCTTCTCCAGAATCTCAGCTACATCTGAGCCTCCCAAATCCACCAGAATACCTGACCCCTACTAGGTTTTCCCCTCCTTCCCTGTAATCCTTCTTGGGCATCATCTGGCCTGTGGGTTCTGCAGCATTTTCCAGAGCTCACAGCTGCTGTTGTGCCTGAATGTCCAAGGAAGAATGACAGCCATCCTACAAACCACCAGCCATCCAGCCTCTTGTGTTCCCCACACCAGGAGGACAAGCTTAATTCACCAACCTAGGCATAAAGTGCCAGAGAAGAGCAATGCTGGTGTACCCCAGACCTCCACCCCAGCTGCAGCCCCTTTTACTGACACCAAGGCATCTTCTGGGAACACTCAAGGTCATGGCAGCACTGGGGGATGGAACACCTTTGATGTTTGCCCATCAGCAGGGCTGAGTGTTGCTGCTGGAATGGGTGATGCACACACTCTGCATGCACACAGAGAGTGCCAAGACCAGCCAGGAGCTGCAGGAAGGACCTGGCAGGGAAACTCCTCCAGCTCCTTCTTGCTGCCTCAGCTCTGCATATTTGGGGATGTATCTGTGGGATTCAGGCTCTCCAGTGCTGTAAGAAAGGGTCTCCAGCTCTTCTCAAAGCTGTCCATGCCAGGTCCCCCAAGGACAGAAATTTCTGCTTCATTCCAGCCCAGGCAGGCAGTGAGTGTTCCATCACCCCATGAGAGGAGTCCTTGATGTTCCCCAGATCCCACCAGCCTCAGCAGGCAGCTCCCCATGGAATCCAGGGCTGGGGCTGAGCCAGCCTGGCAGCCAGGATGGGAAGACAGATCCTTCTCCCAGCAGAGATACAGGGAGGAGGTGGCTGGGACCCCCCTGGCAGAGGATCTTCCCAGGGATGCTGGTGACTTCAGCTGGACTCCCAGCACGTGCCAGCCTGGCTGAAGGCTGACAGCAGCCATGGGGACACTCAGCCAAACACGTCCACACTCCTTTTCTCCTCTGCACCAAAACACACGGAAGGGCAGCTGAGGAAGACTGGAGAGGTGGGAGGGGAACACCCAGAGGGTGAGGAGCACTCCCCCCTACCCTTGCTGTTACTGCCATCCCATGGACCCCTGTGGAAGATCTGACCCCCAAGCGAGGCATCCTGACCTATGGCTCATGCTCCCTGTCACACTCCCAGGGCTAATGAGCCTTTTGCTAATCACACACCCACACACCTCTGCGTGATGGCAAAGGCCACATCCCAGTGGCTCGGGCTGGCAGTAGGGCTGTCCCTGATGCTGATGTCCCCTTGGCTTGTCCCAGGCTGCCCACCCCGAGCAGCAGGAGCAGCCGCTGCGGCAGCGGGAGCAGGGTCCGGCAGGGACAGGCTCCGGCCAGGGCAGCAGCCAGGGCTCCTGCATTGCTGCCAACTTTGAGGCAGCCCAGAAAGCAGACCTAATTCCAGTCCCTACCCTCCTGCCAAGCCATCTGCCTGCCCTGAGACCACCGAGAGGCTCCTGAGCAGCGTTTTGTCGTTACTGAGCCATTACAGAGAGTGGAGGAGCAGTGATTGATTATAATGAATGCAAATACCTGCCTTCCGACCCCACGTTGGCAGGACCTGCCACTAAGTAGTACAGTGTGTCCTTCCACAGGCTCTGCAAAGCATTCCCATCCTCCTCAGCCTTTCCACAAGCCATCAGGCACAGCACTGCCCATCTAGACCTGCCCTAGAAAACCATCACATCCAAGATCTGCCTTCCATCAGCCCTGAGGCTCTGCTCTCACCCGCAGATCCTACAGGCTCATTTCCAGCACCTGAGCCCACTGGGAAGGCTTTCCCAGAGCTCTCACCTTCATCAAGAGGGGGAAGGACAGTTCCCTCACATCAGGCCAGGAGAGAGAGGGGAGCAGCAGGGAGGAGCTGAGTGCTCTGTCACAAGTGTGACACATCCCTACTCATCAGGCACGTGTGTCCCATCCCAGAAAGGAGCTGTGCCCAGGGACAACAGCAGCCAGCTCTGCCCCAGGAGGTCACCAAAGATGAAGTGTTATTCCTGCAAAACCAGAACCCGTGCTACAGCCTGCAAGGATGAACTCAGTTGCCCTCCCGAGGCCAGTAAACAATGACAGGAATACAGGGAAGGAAGGCACTGTCCTGCTGCAGGCAATGGGTGTGGGGCAGGTGGGGGGACCAGAGAGAGCCACTGTGGCCACCAACTGCAACAAAGAGAATGTCCAACAAAGGACTGTCGAGGCCAGAGAGAGCTGCTGTGGGCAGAAGAACCTGGTCCCTGAGCTACAACATTCAAGATGCAAATCATGTGCTGCCTTCTAGGACCAATCTTCTGGGGTACTTTATATTTTCCATCCTCCAGACTGGTCAGGGTCTTACCCAGGGCAGAGTTGGACCATGGGGATTCAACAAGAGCAGTTTTCACTGGCCCTTCAGCCCAGCCCCAAGCTGCAGCAGCCAAGCTCTGGGAGCACGGTCATTCAGCAGAGAAAGAGCAGCACGGTGATTCATCTTCCTTTTGATCTCTAGCCTACCCTTGCTAGAGGCTCAGTACTCTTTCCCCAAAATTTTGGGCAGTTGGCAGACCTCTCCACTCCCCCCAGGGCAGAGACGTTAAGTGCTGAGAGGTGCTGGGGTTCCGCGGCTGCACACCCAATCCGGCAGGCAAGCAGACGCCTGGCTGCCAAAGTTTCCAGGGAGATGAGCTTCCTCCAGAGCCTCCCCTCGCCGCACGCATCCGCCGAGCCCCCGCCGAGGACAGGCGTCCTCTGCCATCTGCACCGGACAGAGCAGAGAAACCTCACCGGGCAGCGGGGCACAGCCTTCACCTTCAAGCGGCACCGTTTGGGCACGCCAGGGCGGTCCAGCGCTTGGGGAGGGGGTGAACTCGCTTCCTGGCAGCCTCCTCTGAGCTGCAGAGAGGGGCAGGATGTGCTGACAGCTCTGCTGCACCCAGCCCGACTCCCAGCAGCGCCGGCAGCACTGACCAGGCTGCGCGCAGGGCACGGAGCGGGCACGGGAGCAGCGACAGGAGCTGCCAGACAGCCCCGGCAGCTCCCGGCTCGGCGGAGGCACTTCCTCACCTCCCAGCACTTTGTCGCTCAGGCTCCTCTGCAGTGACAATTCCTCAGACGACCAGAGTCGCCCCCGGGCTCGCAGCCTCCCAAACCTGCTGCCCCCACGGATCGGTCTCCTGGAGCTGCTCTGGCCGAGTGCGTCACTCAGCTCCGTGTTTCTCCCCGCATCGGCACCTCACCTGCCCTGGGCCAGCACAGCTGACCTGCAGAAACCCAGGTGCCGTGCCAGGGCCAGCCCAGCTCTCCTTTACACTCAGCAGCGTCACACATTGACTCAAGAGGGGAATGGAGATGAGGTGGCTCCAGCAGCAGCATGCAGTGCCCCAAACCTGCCAAAGCAGCAGCCGCTCTGCGTAGGAGCCGTGTCATGCACAGGGGACCTGGCCACCCCCTCCAGTCTGCTGGGAGAGGCACCCTCAGCCCAGCAGCACGGTACCAAAACCCATCCCTTGTGGCACTTTGCAGCAGATTTTGGGGTGTGCCAAGTGCTTGAAGGCTCCAGGCCCTGGTGCCCATGGTGCATCTTACACAGCCCAAGCGAAGCGGGGAGCTCAGCTGCGGCAGAGCGTGGCTCCCTTTTTGCCTGGGGATGCAGTTTATTGCTTCTGTGCTCCCAAGCATGCACCAGTTTCTGATCCAGATCCAAACCCAAGTCAAGGTGTCACCTGTGATTTAGAAAGGGCGTTCTGCCTCAGGGCCCATCTCTAAGGGCTGTCAGCTGGCGGAGCACAAAGAGCCACCAAGCAGCAGCTGGGGTCTGGGCTGGGCATGGAGCAGCCCTAGATAGAGAAATCAGCACTGCTGGGATCACTCAGGAGCTGTTTTAGTCTCGTCTTACTCATGGAGATCCTTGGGGAGATGCTTTATTTAGTCAAACATTTCTGAAAGGGGGACTGAGAAACTAGCCAGGCTTTGCTCCACACGTGACACATGTCTGGGAGGGGGAAAACTCTGCTGTGTCAGGCACCACTGAAGTCACTTGGACCTGCAGCTTCGGCAAAGTTCCAGTTACCAGCTCCTGGATGGCTCATCTGAGACACAAGGAGCTGACCTGGCCTCGAGGACCCAGCCACCCCAGGTCCACTCCAGACCAAATCCTGTATGAGAGGATTTAAGAGAACACCCAGAATTGTGCCACCCTTGAGAGAGGTCAAAGCTGTCTGCAGCACAGTGACCATTCCCCATCTGCAGAAACTCAAGGCAAGAAGGAAGCAAGTTTTTGCTCTTCTGCAAACCCAAAACAGTGTGATTTTCTGAAGGTGGTGAGAAACAGTTTCAGACAGCTCTAATTAGCAAGGTGGTGTGTGAGATAATCCAGCTTTACTGCTCTGTGCTCCACAGCTGTCCTGGGATGAAGGCAAAGTACCATCACCAGCGACTGGAGCCCACCCACACCCCTCCCCTGTGCCTGCCTGGCTTCCAATGATCTGCAGGATAGTGAAGAGGGATATTTTTGCATGAGCTGCTGGTCCAAAGTTGCCAGTGCTATTTCAGGCAGCAACACCTACACTGTAATCCAGAGGGCTGTATTTTCCAGCGGGCACTTCAAAATCCGGCCTCCCTCCTCCCCTCTCAGGCCAGCTGTAACCAACCTGGCTCCAGGATAAACAGCTCCCAGCATTATGTGGCCACTGAGGCCAATGCCACAGCCCTAGCACATTCCTGATTCCCACTGGGACCAAGACACCTTCAGACTGGAAATAAAATAAATACCTCATCTCACAAGAAGTACCAGCTACAACAACAGGTCCTCTGCTTGCAAATCCTCCCAGCCACCACCAGATTACCTGCCCAGGCTAAGCTAGCTAATCCTACAGGCGAGGGGCAGACCTCGTCCTGGAGCTCAGCAGCGTTTTCGGTGAGGTGCTTCAGGAGACGTTCAAGCTCTAATTAAAGCTACTTTGCAACTCGCTGCATATGGAGGCAGGAAGACATTTGTTCCTCTGTGAAAGCAGAGAGCCTGGACAGGTTAAATCCCCACTCTCCTGTGTACAAAATATCTGCACATAAATATTTCACACAGGTAGAGGGGACTCATGCAGAGTGGGAAGCAGATGCTGGCACAAGCTACCCCTAAAGATCAGGAGGATGAAGACCACAAGCCCCTTTCTGGATTCAGATCAGGAGTTGTTCCAGTGGGGATAATGCCACCAGCTCCTTCACCAGTGAGAGCTGGCACCGTGTCTTGCACCTATTTCCTCCTCCTTGATCTGTGCGTGTAGGCACAAAGGAGATATGAGCCCATCCAAAATTAAGGAGCTAGAAGATACAAAGAAAAGAGACAGGAGGAGAAGCAATAACAGGAATTGTTATATAACAGCATGAAAAAAACCAATAATACTTCCAGTGCAAAAGAGGTTTCAAGATGGACAAGTGGGTGGTGAGACCTGCAGGATGCCAGACCCCTGGACCAGCTGCTCCCTGTGTGCCAGAGGGATGAAAGCCATGGCTGGGCAGAGCTGCAGAGGCTGCACCCCTCTGGGGTTTGCAGGTGGAAAAGTTCCAGCCTTCAGAGCCTGCCCGGCAGTGAGATGGCCAAAGTGAGAATCCCCTCCCGGGATCTCTGCTCAGGGGGCACACGAGAAGCAGCCCAGCTCAGACCCCACACACACCAGGCACTCAGACTGGCATCCCTGTTCTGTCCCCCACACCCCAGGCCATCCTTCTCTCACCTCAGTCCTCCTGGCTCTGCTCAGAGAGGGTCTGGGTCCCATGCAGAATCTCAGCACCCACTTTCTCTCCTCTAAGTGAGATGTGCAAACAGCAGAGACTGCTCCTTGGAGAGGGATGTGGATGCTCCCATCACAGGTCTAGTCCTGCATCGCATCCCGGACCTCGGCACGCAGCAAGAGCAGGAGACACACAGCGTCTTAGCCAGTGAGAAGGGGATGAATCACTGGAAAACAGACCCAGGCACAGAGCCAGAGCAGGGAGAAGATGGTCCTGCGAGGCCTCCATCTTTGGGAGTGGGGGGATTGGAGTGATCAGAGCCACAAGGTCCTCCCTTCCCGCTCCAAAGTGATCCCAGCCTCTGTCCCCAGCTCTGTAACATCCCTCACGCAGCTGCAGCCCAGCTGTCCCTCAGAGTGCTCCTCGTGCCTGCACATTCACCCCCTGCCAGCTCTGAAGTTCTCACCACCCCCGTGAGCAGCAAGAATGGGAAATACCCCTGCACCCTTTCGGATCTCCCCTCCCAGCACAAACCACACAGCAGGAAGGCAAACTGTGGTTCCCAGCTCCCACACCTTTCCAGCAGCGCAAGTGCTACAAATCAGACTTTCCTGCCAGGAAAGTCACCTTCAGAAGTAACCTCCCAGCTGGACCAAGAGCATTAAGTGCTCAGGGAACCACCAGTTCAGCAAGCTGAGGCTCCCATTTCATCTTCATCACCAAACCAAACCACAGCTATGACATTCCCCAACCACCAGATTTTATTTTTCCTTTGGAATCTGCCATCGAGCTCTGCTGAGACGAGGCTCCCACCAATCTGCAGTGTCCCTCAGCCAGGGATCAGGAATCAGCCCGTCAGAGCCACACAGAAACAAAAGCATCAGCTCCAAGGAGGTGTCACGACAGAATGACAACCCTTAACTTGTTGTTACATCAGCCCACACATTAACGCTTTGGGACTGAGCCAGGATGCCACGGAGCAGCCTCCATTCCCCTTCAATGCTGCTCAGGGATGTACAAGTTCAGAATCCTTTTTGATTTAAAAAAAAAATTAAAAACAATAAAAGCCACATACCTTTTGCTGTGTTTTCCCCTGACAATGAGACCACAGTCCTGAGAAATTCCCCCGTTTACTTTCCTCTTGTCCCTACCACAGCTCTTTCACTAAATCCTCTCTGTCCACGATGGCCCATATACAGATGCACATGAAATTAGTGTCTCCCAAATTAGTTTTCTTGCACACAGTCCTAGCCCATTTTCCATAACAACATATTATGATATGCAAGGTTCCACCTTTCTCCCAGGAAACGCAAGTTTCTAAATTTATCTTTTGGATAACTAAAAAAAGAGACAGGTCTGGCTTTCACAATGTGGGGTCAGCAGTCCCAAATGGCAGAGTATTTGCCCCAGAAACACCCAGTTAATACCACAACAACAACCACCACAGAGCAGCACACATATGGTCATTACAGAGCTAAGTATAACTTGACAAAGTGCCTTGCTTTTAATGAGGCAAAAGGCCAATTAGCCTGATGAGGATGCAGTGTACTGACATTGAGTGGGGAGCCTGGATTCCCTGGAGCTACACCCTGTGTATCCTCATAACACACCAAACACGAGGAATTCAAAGCCTTGCTGAGGGCACGGCACTCAGAGCCCTCCGGGTTAACACCATCCTTCTCCAGATTTTGTGACACAGTATCCAGCATTCAGGCTGGATGAAGGGCCAGCCGTGCATTTTTGTCAGCTCGGATCCAAACCCAGGGAAAATGCAGGCATTGTCCTCGCCCCGTCCCCACCGCCCAGCCCTTCGCAGGTGTTCACCTGCCAGAGGACAGCAAGGAAAACCCAGGAACAAAAGCAGGGACGCTCCGGCAGGCACTTCCCGCTGAAGTCATTTCATAACCGCGTTTCCAGAGGTGCTGGAAGAACAGCACAAGCCACCGCACGAGAGCCGTGATCGGAGACACCGAAATGCGCGGAACGAACAAAAGAAAAACCAACTTCCCCCCCGCGAGGCCGTTATTTTGGGAGACGCAAAACTTCCCGGCTCTTAGGGCACACCTGGAGCGCTGCCCCTGTCCCAGCCCCGCATCCCGGGCCCGGCCCCCTCCGCAGCAGGGAACGCGCTCAGGGCGGGGGTCGCGGCCAGAGTCACCGGAGCCCCCGCAGGCCGGCAGCTCTCCCGGCAGGGCTGCCACGGCCCAGGCCCCCGAGGGGAGAGGCACCGGGGCGCTGGGACCGCGCTCAGACCGGGGGCTCCCGCGCGGCACCGCCGAGCGCCGGGCGGCCGCGGGCTGCGGGCACTCCCCGCACCGGGCCCG
>JAYDZK010000039.1:2716195-2733177 GCA_034509185.1 Euphonia xanthogaster | reverse complement strand
TCTTCCGATCTGGCACTGGCGCGGCACGGCGCGGCGCGGGAAGGAGGCGGGATGCTCCCTCAGCTGCCCCTGCCCCCGGGATGCTGACCCCGCACCCCCCCGGAAAGGTGATTCCCTGCCCGGGGACTCCCCCCCGGGGATGCCCGCTGCGGCGGGGATCCCCGCGTCCCTGGGGGTCCTCGGGGATGGAGGCAGACCGCGCTCCCTCCACCCGCCCATGGAGCCGGCCCCTCGGCAGGCCCCCAGGCGTTCGCAGAACCCCCCTTTTCCCCGCAGAGGAAACCAAAGACGCGCTCATTTGGGGGCGGCTGCAGGTGACACGGGGGTTCCGCGATGCGCAGAGCTCGGGAGCCGGGGATTCCTCTTTGCTCGATGGTTTTATGGAGCTGGGAGATTTGTGCCCGAGATTCCCTGCACACCTGAAGGAAAGGCATTAACATAGAGACAAACGGAACACGCAGTGGCCGGGGAGACAAAGCCGCCTTTCATGCCCTGTTCCTGCTGCCTCTCGTTAATAAACAAATGCTTTTCCCTGCAGTGGCTTCCAGGAGGAGTCGCTTTAAGCTCCAAAAGGTGCTTGTTTGGGTTTATTTTCGAGGCTGATCCTGAAGCATCTGTGCTCCCAAAGCCTCGCTTGCCCAGGCAGTGCGAAAGGCAGCTGAGATGCTCAGTTAGCAGCAGCAGCAGCAGGGGATTTTGTGGTTGTTGTTGCACTGGATTCTGCGTTGAAGGGGAGCGGCCATAGTCCCATCCCACGGTGACCTGGAGGCGGGAGGGCGATGGCTCTGGGCACAGACTGCAATGGCCCCAGAGCCTTTAGAGCCCCCGGGAAACCCCCCAGCAAACCTCAAGAGATGACAAGAGCTGGGTGTTTGAGCCCATCAGTGAGAGCAAAGGAGCACATATGGCAGGATCGGGATTTGCTTTCCATTTAACATAGAGCAGCCAGAACCATCAGGAAAAACGGGACGGGAGCAGAGCCGCTGTGCCCAGCCCAGCCCAAGCATGGGGCGTAGCCTCTCCTCGTGCTTGCCTGGCTCGGGGCGACAGCCCGCGCTGTCCCACCGCTGGCACACGAGGGCACAGCCCCCGCTCCCGGGGCTCTGCAACCATGGGCGGCCGTGGCTCCTGCTGCCAGCCCGGATCGCTGCTCTTCCCTCTCTGGGAGCGCTCTCAGAGCAGCGCTACCATTGCAGGGCCGCGGTGCCCCGGGAGCCCCGCAGCGTGCGCACAGCAGGGCTCAGGGACCATTTGCTTCTTGTACACATTTCCTCTCGCTAAGCGGGATTTTCTGTGGCTTTTTGGTTTCGGATGTTTCTGAGGGCTTTCTCTTTCCCCCTGATTGGTGACCATGCCCAACTGCAGAGAAATGCAGGGGGAGGTAGAAGGGAGCGTAAGTGTTTCCCACGGCAAAGGGAAGAACAGTATTTTAAATTCAGGAAGCTGCTCGGAGGAGCAGGGAAACCACCTCACTTCTGTCTTCTTTTGACATAAATCTCTGTGGAATTTCCCCCTTCCCTATCATTTTGCTCAGACAGCAACTGAGGTTCTGCCTGAAAAGGAAGGAGATACCCGATAGCATAACTTGATCTGGAGCTCGCCTGCTCTACCCTGCCCCTCAGCAGAAAAGGCACTTTCATGCCCAGGCAGCTGAGTTGCTAATCCTTGTCTCTTTTTGCAGGCTGAAATCCCAGTGAGACCACAGCAGTTCTCCCTGTACCTGTGAGGTACCTGTGAGGCCTCTGGGGCAATTTTGAAAAATGAGGGTTTTATTTGTCTCTGGGGCATTTTGAAGTCCAGAACATTTAGCCTCAAAAAAGGCCACATCTTCTTTTAGCAGTATTTTTCCTGTTGTTCATCCTAACTCTTGTGAAGTCAACTGGTTTTCATCACTTGAGACACTTGCTTTTCTCTTATCGTTTCACAAATGGTTTAGGACTAAATCCCTCTCCCCCTTTTATGCGGTTCTTCCCATATAAATGGAAAATCATTATTTTCTATAGGTCCTTGGGCATTTTGACATATAAAATAAATAAAGCAAGGTCCTTGGTGCAGTTACCAGAGCAACCCGAACATCGGCTTTGAGAGAATGAAGCCTAAATAACTGATTTTAAAAATATTTTCCTTCAGTTGAAGGTAACTGTTGGCAGGGGCCCCAGGAGGTCTGTGGTCTGCTTTAATTTATCCAAAGCCCATCTCTCCCCTAACTCCCTGCTGTGAAAACCCATCATATTTGCCATCCTGGCAGAGAGATGGAGAATCTGAGCTCAGCCTGGATTCCACCCTGTCTGGAGCACCCCAGAGTTCAGCAGCACCATCAGAGGTTTTTGTTCCTCAGGCAAGTACTGTGGGGGCTGGCTTTTCTTTTACCTCCTTTAATTTTGTTCCTGCAATTTCCCAGAGATGCCTGAAAACAAAGCCCCTCTCAGGTCTCTCTTGCCCTCTGCCAAGGGAGCTCCTGGCACAGAGCCCTGCCTGGTGCACAGGGCAGTGTCCCAGTGTCCCTCCCTTCCTCAGGGAGCCCTGCAGCTCTTCTGCAAGGACTGGTGTTGACCTCCAGCAGCCCAGGCAGGCAGGCTGTCCTTCTTCAGCATCCTCCACAGGTTGCAGATGCTCAGCCTCCTCTGTGTCAGTTGAAGATGTGCTCCTGCAAATCCCATGTGGGGCTTTTGGTGTAAGGAGGAACAAAGCACAGAGCCACAGAACATGCTGAGCTGGAAGGGGAAACATTGAGTCCAACACCTGGCTCTACACAGGACATCCCAACAAGCCCACCCTGTGCCTGAGAGCATTTCCAAAAGCTCCTGGAGCTCTGCCAGCCTCGGGGCCGTGCCCATTCCCTGGGGAGCCTGGGCAGTGCCCTCCAGTGCCCTCTGGGGGAAGAACCCTTCCCTGATATCCAGCCTAAGACAGGTCCAGCCATTCCCTGTGTTATCCAGCACGGGCTGTGCTCAGCTCTTGCCCATTTCAGGCCAGGCTCAGAACCATGCATGCATTGCAAGGGTGGCCCCCACCTCCCACAGCCCTTCCCAGCACCAGCTCTATCCTGGTTCCCTGCAGGGAGCCTCAAGCCCTGCTGCTGTGAAGATGGCAAATACAGGAGACACCATCCCATACTCCAGCCAAGGAAACGTTGCTTTCCCTCCCTTTGGGACATTCCTTCCCTGCAATAATCAGGTGTTTCACAAAAGCCCCACAAATGCCAACAAATCCATTGCAACCAGTTTTTCCACCTCCATGTCTTCTGTGCAAGGATCTGGCTTGTTCACTTTGGGGATGCCCATGGAGAGCATCAGTGCCCCATGTGGGGCAGGAGCCAGCCCTTCACCAGGACACACCAGACTCCTGGCACCAGGGGGACACCACCACAGCCTCAGGTGTGAGAAAAGCAGGTGATAAACGATGAACACAGGAATTGTAAGGAAAAAGCAAAGCCCAACACTCAGTCTGAGACTCCAACCTGGACATTGAATAACCACAGAATCAGAGAATGGCTTGGATTGGAAAAATCATCCACTTCTGCATATCTCCTGCCAGTTAATGTCAACTTCCAGACCAGGGGAAGGCAGAACTGAGGGTTGTAGCTGTAGGCACCAGTGCTGTCTCTCCCAGAAATTGACCATCCTGGCACAGAGGCCTGATCCAGCCACCCAGCCTTCCCTCAGCTGGGAGAGCATTGACCCACTGTAATCCCATGAGATGCTCAACAGTCCAAAGAAAACTTGAAAACCTTTGCCTTAAGGAGAAAAAGCAGGACTTGACTATGATGAAACCCACCCCAAAAAAAACTTTTTATCTCTTGGCACATGGTGATCAAAGGGAAAAAATCAAGAGCAAGTGGTTTCCTCCACCTGGGAGAGAAGCTGTTAGGGCTCCCTCCAGCCCCTTTGTGACATGTTCACCTAGGCAGTAGGAAGGAAAAAAATCTACTCATCCTTCAAGGAAATGTGTGCCTCTTTTATTTGCTGCCCTCCCCGAGAAACTCATTCACTCCTTGTCCACCCACACGAGCAGGAATGATGAATGAAAAACAAACCATAAACAATTCAGCCTTCCCTTTTTCCTCCCAGCCTTCCAATCAGATGTTGCAGCACCCAGATTTTGCCCGTGGATCGTTCCCGTCGCGTGCCTTGGCTCGCATGCTCATTCCTTGGATACAGACAGCTGCATCCAACGTTTGTCAGCAGCTCCAGGAGGGCTTCACTTAGGGTGGAGGAGCCTCTGCAGGGCACCACTGCCCAGAGCCAGAGGATTCCTCTGGTGGGACTGGCAGAGGTGGGCGCTGGCAGGGAGCTGATGATCAGCCAGGCAGCTCTTTGTGTCCCCCAGAAGGGGAGCAGTGCCCAGGCACTGGGATGTGTCCCCAAAGGATGAAACAGGGTGAAAAATGGCACCAGTGGGAGTGATGCTCCCCACAGGATGGTGTATCCCAGCCTCCAGCCCTCCAGTGAGAGACCCCTCCACCCCAGAGATTCTCCCTGGGCTGGATTTCACTGCCAGCCACTCGGATGCTTCTCTCCACACAACCTCCTTACACCCCCCTGTGTATCAAATAACAATTGCAGCCATACCAGGGCATCAGGTACATCTGTGCACTTCTGAATTCCCTTCATAGGCAAAGTCCCCTCCCACTTTTGCCTGTTTTGTGTATTTTTATGTAAAAATATGCTGAGTGGGTGTATGCCTCATTACATGTGTAGGAAACATGGGGAATGAGGACTTGAGGTACCACCACAATAAGAGAGAGGGACAAGGTTCTTTGGCTGGCTTTGCCCTTGATTCCCTGTTTAAATATAATTTGACATTGTTAGACAAGAGACCCTCTCCAAATTACTTCTGAGATCCAGGAGACCAATTCTGCAGCAACAAGTTACTGCTTGCAGGCAGCCTGTGGCTGGAAAATGCCCTTGATATTGCAGAAATGGTAACTTGTTTAATAGATCCAAATAAACAGGAAAGCCCAGGAGCTCGGGTGGCAGCATCTGAGCCCTGTACTGAGAGGTGCACAGACCTTAGGGCAAGGCTAAATATAGGTCCCACAAACCAGAACAACAGAGCTTTTACTGAGAAGATAATCAAGCCCTGGAGGAAACTACACAATATAGAGCTGAGATTTAAAATAAATGTGAAATGAGTTGGTGGATTCGGGACTAGTTCCTTATGGAAAAGTTTTCACATCAGACAAAAATCGTTTGGTGAAATGGGCTCTTTAATTAGCAGTTTCAGCAAGAAACCAGGAGGATTGGAGGGGTTCTGGAGCCTCATCCCTCACCTTTCCCTCCTGCCCTTTGCAAGGAGAGCTGGGATGAGGTCAGGGGTGGACTGTCTGTGGACTGTTCCAGGCTGCTGCATGTGAGGGGCTGAAGAGGAGCCCTGTTTGCTCTCCTTGTGCTCTCCTGTTACCATGCACTTCCCAAGAACATCCTGCACTCTCCAAAAGGAACACCCAAGGCAGCAGGTGCTGAATCCAGGCAGGAAATCCACAGGACAGGTGTCTGTGGCTCCCTGAACACCAGGCTCTCATCCTGCACCCACCAGTGGCCAGGCTGCAGCCACTGGGACTGCCCAAACCAGCTTTCAGGTAGGCAGATCCTGAATGCTGGATCCCACCCACCAGGGCACACCATGGCACTGCCATGTCCTCACCCAGCTCTCCTTCAGCCAGCTAAAGGGGTGCAAATTAAAAAATTAGACCAAGCTGGTTTTCCTTTTTCTCCCTCATTCTTTCCTCGCTTCCTCTCACACTGTAATCTTGTGGTTTGCAATTAAATTGTGTCTTTATGTCTCCTTTCCTCAATAAGTTAATGAAAATGACTTTTGCTCCAAGGTGCAGCATGAATGTCTCACTCTGCGCTGAGCATGAGAGCAAGACACAGGGCCCAGGAGCAACAGAAGCTCCTGCTTCCCTGGGGAGTGATGGGCTCAGTCAGGCTCCTGAGCCCCTCCAAGCATCTGAGCCTCAAGTTTCCATTTTCAGCTCCATTTTCAGCTCCTTCTCCTCCTTGCAAAGCCTGTGCAACCGCAGTGGGAGGTTACAAACAGAGCAAGGCAGCTCATCTGCTGCATCTCCCTGTGTGATCCGTGGGCACACACGTGCACGTGCTGGAGCCTCCCTCCTGGGCACCTCCAGACTCTCCCAGCCATCCCAGGCCACGCTGCTTTCCCAGGCTGCAGCTCCCTCCTCTGCCCTTTGCTGAGCACGTCCTGCCTGGAGCTGAGGACACAGGCAGCACCCCATGCAGCTGCACTGAGATTAACCCTGCACTGCCAGGGACAGCAATTTCGATTTCCTCACCCAAAATTCATCCCCTGGGAAGGATGCCAGGCCAGCTCTGACAAGACAGAGGCTTCAGTGGGAGGCTCTGCTTGCTGCAGGAGTGATGGGGCACTGACATCACCTGCCTTACCTGCCCCAAGGGGCCCCAGGGGTGCTGCTCCTGCCTCTCTCCCCTCTCCTGAAGGCTGGATCACACACACAGACTCACTGGGGCAGGGACACGGGCACTAAAAGGAGGGATGATGGGAGGTGGTCTCCTTTAGTCTGTCTGAGAGGAAGTTTAGGGCTGAGTTAATGGCTAAAATCTGCCTGGAGGGCAGGCACAAAGGTGACAGAGCCCAAGTCCCCTCGGTGGGGCACGTCACACAGGGCAGTGGCCCTGTAGTGCAGCTTGGGAGGCTGAGGGTGAATATCCAGGGGGTCTTTCCTCCCCAGGAGGTGGTGTATCCCCAGGAGAGCACACAGCATGGGCACAGGGCCCTTCATTGTTTGGGATTGATGGGGCTGAGCCCACTGGGGCAGTGGTCACCCTGACCCAGTGCTGACAACAGTCATGGTGCAAGCAGGCACCAGCCAGGAGCATCCCAGGGCTCCCATCCCACTGCCCCTGCCAGGACCCTGAGACTCTGGGATGTGTGAGCTCTACCCAGTCTGGCACGGCTGTTTCTGAGCCCCCAGCTAGCGGGGCAGTGCTGGCTGCCCATGGCACAACACACAGCACTGTCTGTTCCCTTCCTGGCACTGCTTCTTCAGGCAGGGAAGCAGTGGGGACCTGAGTGAGGCAATTCAGAGCAGGGGTCTGGCACAACCCTCTTGTTTCCCCAGCTGGGGATGGCCAGGGAGGCAGCAGGAGCCGTGGCTCTGGTCTGAGGGGAGCAGTGTGTCCCTAGTGCCCCAACAAGCACACCCATTGCCACAGGGACACTCCCTGGACTGGCTGTGGGAGGAGGTGGTGTGAGGGTCTCTCCAGTCTCAGTGAGAAATACCCAACAGCAAAAGGCTTCATAAAATATCTGTTTTAACAAGACAGATCTAAAAGAGAAATATCAAGGGCAGTAAGCCTCATACCCCTTCGGATGCAGAGCACCCTGCACTTGTGCAGCGGGATGGACCCAGGGTGGATTTTCCCCAGTGCTGCACATATCCCTTCCCTGGAGAGAAGTTCTTCCTTATTGGTTCCTCAAGCCATTATAGATCCTTCTTTTTATTCTGTCTTATTAAGGCAGCAGTTTTATGATGCCATTTGCTGTCAGGCCTTTCATACTGAGATGCAGAATTCACCCCCTGTCACAGGGGCCAGAGTCCCTTTCCTCCCCAGCCCCCTGCACTGCTTTCCCCAGAACAAGGCTCTGTGGCTGCTGTGCTGCCTGCAGACTGTCCCAGAGGTCTCCAGCAAAGCCAATCTGCCAATTCTTCTGCTTTGTAAATAATTTTCCTCTCCAACACAAACCAGGTGCTCCACACATCACAGTCTCTTACCTGCTCCATCCAAACCTTGTGGAAACCCAGCACTGCATCTCCCCACCTGAACTTCATGGTATTTGCTGAGCAGCTGTAAAACAATTAAATGAATTTAATTATTGAGAGGATTTTCATGTTTCCTGCACATTTACACACCACGTTATCTCAATCACACCAGGGCTGGCCTCTAATTCTCTTTTTAATGAGTTCCCAAAATATTCCCATTAGCAATATCCTCAAACCAGCTCCTCTACCTAGACACTGTGAGAAGCTGAAACCCCCTAATGATCCCTGGGGAGGGAGAAGAACTTCTTACTGTCCTGGGTGCATCCTGCATTGGCGCCAGACAATTCCTGCTCTCCCCAGCAGCAGGATTTAGGGAAGCCAAGGTTTTCTCCTCCTCCTGGTGTGCTCCAGTCTGTGCTCCTTCAGTCCTTCAGTCTCCTGCAGAGCTATTGCACAGACACAGCTGGGACCTGTGGGTCTAAAAGCAGACCAAGGAATTACCTCGTAAAAGTGAAGGCTTTTCCCTCTGACACCGAGCCAGAGTGGACTCTGCAGCCAATTTGCTCTGTGAGAAACCAGAGCATGGGAAAATTCAGTACCTTCATCATTTTACTCATGGCATCTTTGAGGGGAAAGCAAAAAGATGTTGCCTTTGTAGTAGGGGTCTGGCTTGTGGACTAAGGGGGTTTCAATTATACATCTCTTCAGCGAAATCCAAAACACTGGGATGAGTTCTGGGACAACTTTTTTGAGCTGGTAGACTCTGGATAAGCCACAGAGAGCAGGAATCCCAGGTTTTCAAATCCCAGACAGGTCTCAACAGGACAGAAAGGAAACCCACCCAGGGCCACAATGATGCTCCAGAAAATACTCCCAGAGTAGCTCTGGAAGAGATACAGGCAAATGTTAAATAACTACTGAACCAACTTCGATACTTTGAGACATTCCCCTGCTACAGTACAACATTTCTCAGTGCTGCCCGTGGAAGTCACCCACAGGAAAGGAACAGTGCCTGACTCTTCCTTGTCACAGCAGCCAAGTCAGGCTCACAGGACTCTGCAGTTGTGAGCTGGGCCTCTCATCACCTCAGGGCTGGTAGGAATCGACCCCACCACCTTGTGAATGACAAGTGACTCTGCTGCCTTAGATAACCCCTCACCACAGCCCTTTTCTTCTTGGTAAAGCTTAAAATGAGAAGCCAAGTTGGCTTTTCTCTTCCTCCATGGAAAACTATGGACCTTTAGAGGGAGGTACCACACCTACCTCCCACCTGTGGCAGCCCCCCTCGCCTCCCACAGGAGGACTGCAAAGCTGGCCATACCTCCATGGAGCAGCACAGCTGAGACCTTTGTCCTTCCTGAAGGACAGCTGTGACTTCCAGCCAGGGGAGGCACTGGAGTATGGCTTAAAGAACAGCTTTATCCTCCTGGAAAAGACAGAGACCGGGGTCCAGCAGATGCCTCCTCCAGTGTGGGGCAGGACACCTGGTTGGGCCACAGAAGGACAGAGCAGTGCTGCAGTACTTGAAGAATGGCTTCAAACACTCATCCTGTCACCCCTCACTCCACAAAATCATACTCAGAGATCATCTTGTATCTCCTCTAATCAGTCTTTGCCACCACAGCCAGATGAGATGAGATGCCTTGGTTGCTCTCATGTGTGCACGATGAGGAGTTCAGAAGTTACAAGCTATAAATCCTTCTGGACCAAAGTTCCCACATTCTCCAGGCCAGGCTGAGAAGTATCTGTGTAAATAGGTTTGTTACAGTCAACCAAGTGCTTTCACCCCAGGGACCCAACCAGATTCCTGTCCTGATGATGTGGCTGCCAAACAGCATCAGCACAGCTCCACCAGCACTGGGCAGAGCAGCAGGTGCCCTGCTTGGGTCTGTGCCCCCCACAGGGCTGTGGACCCCTGCCCCACCCGAGGGCCCAGCCCTGGAGAAAGATCAACCTCATGGGACACATCACCTGTCCCAGACACAGCAAGACCAAGCACAGGGTCAGTGTGAAAGCTCAGAGCCACCTCCAGGACCAGCTCTGAAGGGGGCAATTCCTGTCTCCTGGCTTTGCCCAGCAGCTCACGACCTCCCTGAGAGCATGGAGCTGCTCCCAGGGCAAACCCCTGCTCAGCCTCAGCACCAAGGCAGCTCTGCAAAGCACAGGGGATGAAGCACTGCACAACAAGCTTGGACCAGGGCCATGCCTGGCCATGAGCCAGAGAGGGGCCAAGAGCACTGTGAGCAGAAAAGGTGTTTATAAACACCTCTCCAAGCCTCCTGCACAGCAAGACAAGCTGTGGAAATGCCTTTGGCTCCTTCCTGCTCATCTCTGGCTGGGCTCCACAAGAGCTTCCAGGGCATGTTTTTGTCCATTTGTCTTAGAATTGGGAGGAAGGGGAATTGAAAGAGTTTAAATTAAGTTCCAGTGCCTCTGCTCTCCTCCAGGTAGGTATTACTCTATTCCTGGGTTTATGTAGCATCCTTGAAATTACTGCTTTAGGCATCAGCTCTGCCTGCAGGGCTGCACTCACTCACTCACTCACTCACTCACTCACTCACTCACTCACTCACTCACTCACTCACATTTGCCCCCAGGAGCCAAAAGGCAGGTCCTGAGCCTCTGCAATGAGTTTAACACTGCTAGAACAGGTCTTGAATACAACCATCAGCCTTGTGGCTGCTGATTACCACCACAGAAAAAGAGGATTCAAAACCAGAGGCACTAAAATCGCTGGGTGGGTGCAGGGTCCAGGGGGACAATTATCTGGATGCAGCAAGAGGTTCCACCTTAGGAACATCAGCTACTTGCAATCCAGCTAGGGATCTGAGCCCTTGTCTGTACTAGACAGGTCCAGCTGCCCAGCTGCAGTTTGCTCTTCCTTGTGTGAGTTTTGGGAGAGTTTTCCGTTCAGAGTCATGTAAACCAAACCCCACAGAGGATGGGGAGCTGGGACTCTCTGTGCTGGTTGTGGCTGGGGTAAAATTAATTTTCTTTCCAGTAGCTGCTATGGGGCTGTGCTTTGGATTTGTGCTGGAAACATGGCTGATAACACAGAGATGTTTTTGTTATTGCTGAGCAGGGCTTACACAGAGCCAAGGCCTTTTCTGCTTCCCATATCACCCCAGCAGTGAGCAGGTTGGGGGTGCACAAGGAGCTGGGAGGGGACACAGCCAGGACAGCTGACCCCCACTGATCCAAGGGATAGCCACAGAATTCACAGGATTCACAGAATCACTGGGTTGGAAGAGACCTTCAGGATCATCGAGTCCAACCCAGCCCCAACACCTCAACTAAACCCTGGCACCCAGTGCCACATCCAGGATGTTTTAAACACATCCAGGGATGGGGACTCCACCACCTCCCTGGGCAGCCATTCCAGAACTTTATCACTCTTTCTGTAAAAAACTTCTTCCAAATATCCAACCTGTATTTCCCTTGATGCAGCTCATCCCAGACCCCACAGCTCTGCTGTCCTGGGGGTGCCTGCAATGGCAGGTGGGAACAGATTCCTTGCTTTGCTTTGCTGGTGCATGTAGCTTTTGCTTTCCCTAACTGTCTTTATCTCAGCTGCCAGTTTGTCTCACTTTCCTCCCTTTGATTCTCTCTCCCATCCCATCAGAGGGGAGTGAGTGAGTGAGTGGATGATGGTGCTGAGCTGCCATTTGGGGTCAAACTACAGCACTGTGTCATGCTGGCAGCAGCCAGCCCACCTGAGAGCTGAGGACTCACTGCATCCTCTCTCCCAGTGGCAACAGCCAGGTCAGCATCTTCAGAGAAAAACTTCTGGGGAGAAGAAAAAGTCAAAGCATCCTTTTCTTGGATGAAAAACTGATAAACTGTGATTTGTTCTAAATCTCATTTCAAATCTGTGATTTGTTCTGTGTCTTCCTTCTCATCCTCGCAGATGTTTGGGGTTTCTTTGGCCCCACATGGAAGCACTCAGCCCATTTCACCCCAGCTCTGTGAGCACCCTTGCTGCCTGGAAACAGATTGCAAAAGATCTATTCCAGCATTCTCACGCACTTTTTAAGGAAAGGGGGTTTAAAGTAATCTGAGAAAGAATCACAGCCAGCAAAAAGCTGCATTGGGGAGGGGCTGGAGTATTAACCTCAAAACCTGAAGTTACAAATGGCCAGAAAGCTCCCCTGGCTGGAGGAGGAGGTGTGGAGGTCCAAGGCACACTCATACCTGCTTCTCTCTGCCTTCTTCCACACTTTTCTCCTCTGGAAGCCCACACCAGCTGGACTGCTCTTGGACACATTAAGAACCCCACCTGGTGTGATCCAACATCTTCAGAGCTGCAAATCAATGGCAGGATAAAGCAGGCATTGTGGCACGGGAGGGGGATGCACCTCTACCAGGCAAAGCTGGGAAACCCAGAGATCTGCAGACAATGCCAGCCAGTGCTTTCTAAAGCACACTTCCCAAAAATGTGCCTTGAGGGCATGGATTCACAGCCCCCAACCCCCAGCATGTCCATGAGCCCAGAAGGAAAAGCAGGACCACAGAGGGTGTCAGCTGCCTTGCTGCACAGCTGTGCAAGTCCAGAACCAGCAGTCATGGCTGGAGGAACAACAGGACCATCTGGGCACAGCTCTGGAGACAGCAGCAAGGCAGCATGAAAACAAGAGGAACCAAGCAGCAAAAACAGGAGGTGCTGTCATCTTAATACAAGGATGAACCAGCTGGTCACAGGAGCCAGAGCAGCTGTGCCTGTGAGCCAGCTATGCCCGCCTTCCTGGACGTCCCTGTGGACAGAGCACCTTCCCAGCCAATGCCATGGGCATGGGAAGAGGGAAAGGAAGGAGGAGGCCCACCCAGGCATCACACCAGTTCAACTGGAGGCAAAGAAACCACCTGGGTACTGGGAAAGAGGCAGTCACATACACGAGTGACAGAGCCTTTGCTAACTGCTGCACATGATGCTGGGCTCTAGCCCTTGCTCCTCCTTAGGAGACAAGGAGCAGAGAGCCCTGGGTTTATAAATTATTCTCACTGAAAACCAGCAAGATTGGAATTTGGTGGCCATTTGTTGCTAGCTTTCAACAGAAGAGCAGCCAGCACTTCCTGGGTTATGTGGGGAGCTGGAGAACCATGCTTCCCTCTTAATGTCGCTGAGAACAAAGAACTGGGGAGGGTCCTCGCTCTCTGCAGGTGACAACACCTCCATGGTCAGAAAGAACAAATGAGGGGGAAGCCAGCTGAGAAAAGGGCAGTGGGGGACTTGCAGGCCAGTCAAAGGAGAAGAGAAAGCACACTGGAGTTGGAACAAGCCAGGGTGAAAACAATCCCAAACTTAATTCACTTGGATAGGACATCACATAGTGCTTAGAAGAATTAGTCCTTTATCTTTGCAGACACAAGAAGCAAGAACTTGTTCTGCCATTGTGCAGTCACTGATTCCTTCTTTCTTTCATTATTTTTTGTTTGTTTTTTGTTTCTGAAGAGTGAGCAAAAGAGGCGTCGTTACAGCTCACCATGGAAACTGCCGCCGTGGACAAGGAACGGCTGCTATATCCTCAGGATGTCACCCTCTAGCAGGTGGCCAAAAACACCAACCCTGTACCCAGGGCCAGTGTGGATGCAGCCCTGCCCCACCCTGGAACAGCTGGAAGCCAGGCTCCCTGGCAGGGATATCCCTCAGGCAGTGACCCTCCAGTTCCCCCGTGGAGGAATCCTTGCCTCGGTGCTGCCCCAAAACAGATCATCAAAGGAAGTGGAGCTGCTTTCTTGGAGAGAAGCGGTTCCAACTGGAGGGCTGCAGTTGTCTGTGGCCAAGCTTTCCCATTGTTATTTTACAGTCGCTTGATGTTCTGAAAGATATTTAGAAAAATGACTTTAACTGTCCTGTGCCAAACTGGGTGAGGGTGAAAAAAAAATGAAATTTGGCAGGGATGTTATTCATTCAGCATGTAGCTTGGATGACGTCCAGTGACTAACACAGGAGTTTTAACTGATCTGGGAGACTAAAAACCATTCACAAATAATTTGATTTAGGGTCACTGTGATTTCTTTTTATAAATAATTTTCATTGAGAAGTATTTTTTTAATCAGGATCGACAGATCCTAATAGCACCGCTATTGTGTGCGCCGCTCATCGTTCCCATCTTCCTAAATGACTTTCATATGTTGTGTGCTGGTTTCTTGTTTGCTGCACACGATGGGGCTTGTTCACAGGGTAAGCAACGCCTCACAGCAGTGGAAGAGCCATGCTGGACTCCTCTCTCCAAAGGCAGGCTCCAAGGAGGACCCAGATGGAAAGCAAAGGGAGTTTTCACCATCCTGTTACACGTTCCTGTTCAGAGCTGGTCTGAGCCTTCACCCAGCCTCGGACATCCCCCCGTGGCTGTAAAAGCCTTCTGAGTGCTCTGCATCTGAGAGATGGCAACAGCAGCTCGGCTTTGGTGCTTCAGTACTCCAACTCCCATCACGGCACAGGAAATTCTCTGAACTTTGCTTTTCCCCTTTTCCACGGTGGGGGCGCTGGACAAGAACGGGACCAAGGGAAATATCTGACACAACTTGGAAAAAAGTCTAAACTCAGTCACCTCCTAAGCCAGCAGATCGCCCGACTCAGCCTGAGATCTGGGAAGGCTGCAGGAGAATTCAGACAGCGGAGGAGAGAAGAATGACTCGGCGACTCAAATGAATCTGGCTTGGCAATATCCTCCCTGTGTGACAGCCTTTTCTTTGACTTGCACAATAACAATTGCAGCCCAGCCACTTCAGCTACTAATCTTATCTCTTGTTTGAATGGCTCTTAGCTTGCCTCCTGTTGATTCTAAATGTTTGTACAAGTTCTTGGAGTCAGCGGAGTTGTTGTTTCGTAGCTGGATTACAGGCTGGGGCTCCAAACTTTGAGATGCTCACAGTAATGATCAGATATGTTCTTAAAAGCCCACTGAATTGGATTTAAAAACAAAAGGCCCATTGATCTTAAGCCTGAAATCCCAGCCACAACTCTGAAAATCTTTTCCCTTATCTTTCCAAGGAACTGAAACTGCTATGGAAAATGACTACAACAGTCAAAGAAAGGAGGATTATGAGAGGAAGCTACCTAAATTTGGTCTCATTTAGGCTATCAGAACAGGGCTGGAGAGGGTATAATTGCTACTGAGAGACAATGGAAGGAGAGAAACTGTTAGAAAATCTTGTGAAATCTCCAAACTGCGAGCTGTGGGGCTGGAGATGAAAAGATTTCTGATTTTCAGAGCAAAGAGGTCTGGTTTCAGCAGAAGCCACAGAGGCAGCACGGTGTGCAGCCTGATAACCATATGGGAGCCCCTGATAGAACTGCAGCAGCCAGCACGGGCAGCCTGTGACCAGGAGCTCCCTGCAAGATCCCAGTCCAAACCTGGACAACGTCTGGAGAGACTCCCCTGGCTCCTGCACTTATCCATCCCCCCGATCCATCCTATTTTGCACCTTGCCTCATTCAGCAGCCATCCCAAGCCTACCTTGGCCACATGATCTTGTTTTAGCATTGGGCAGACCAATTTAAGTTCCTGTGGGTCCCCACTTTTTTTCCTTTGTTTTTTTGTTGCCTTTTTTTTGTTGTTGTTGTTGGTTTGTTTTGGTTTTTTTTTTTTTTTTTTTTTTTGTTTTTTTTTTTTTTTTGGCTTTTTTTTTTTTTTTTTTGGGGGTTTTTTTTTTTTTTTTTGGTGTTTTGTTTTGTTTTGGCTTCTTTGTTTGTTTGTTTGGGGGGTTTTTTTGTTTGTTTTGGGTTTTGTTTTTTTTTTTTACTTCAATAAGCAAATGCCTTATTCAAGCCAAATTCAGGCACAAAATCAGAGCATTAGGTAGTGGCTGTGACTTCCAACACTGAAAGGTGCTGGGCAAGCAGAATCCCACAAAACATCCCCCAAAGCACTGACACTGGCAGGTTGTTCCCAGGATTGTTGGTATCCACTTGGAGTGCATCCACTCCTGAAAAGGTACCAGTGGCCTGTGCTGGGCAGGAAAAATAACCTCTGTGCTAGCCAGCATCCTCAGCACCAGCAATTTTCACTGCAGCCCAGAGACAGACCGGCCACAAGGGCACAATCACAACTCCTCATGCACTTCCCAGTTCTACCACATGGATCACGCACGGTTCATCCATAAGGACACCTGCTGGTGACAGCAAGAGGCCGCGGGTTGGGCTGTTTGATGTCATTTGACTTGAGGATAAAAAGAGCAAAAAAGAGAGAGGGGTTGCCAAAGGACCGGCCTGCAGCCTGCCACGGGGGCAGCGTGGGAATGCCAACCTGGACACGCAGTTCCCACGCCAGGAATCAGCCAGGACAGTTCAGGTAGGCTGAAAATCCAACCCAGCATCCACGGAGAGCACAGCACATCCCCGGCACCCAGGGCTTTCTGACAGCTGGCAAGCTGCAGCTCAGCCTGTGCTGAAATATTGTTTCTGTGGTAAAAGGAAACTGTTTCTCTGTGTATTTTTTTTTTTTTATTACCCATGGAGTCACCATCACCACGGCTTTAACCACAACCATGGGGCCGGCTGGGGGTTCCTCCTGCGGTATCTGAGCATCCTCTAACACAACGAGATGTCTCAGCAGTTCACTCCCTGTCTCCTCCAAGCACATTCCACAGGCCACCCCAAAATTCACCTCATAGCACCACTGTTTGTGCAACACTTGCAGGGTTTTTGGGATGCTAGAGGTGCATCCATGCCTTCCACAAAAGTCAGCAGTCCTGGAAGCAGCAGGCAGGGAAGCGACTTCTACCCAGAGCAATTCTACCAGTTTGCTTCCTGGCCTGCAGCATCAGGAGAAAACATCCTTACTTGGGCTGGAGCTGGCTTAAAATTGAGGGTTTGGAAACAAGTACTAGAAGCTAAAGCATCTCCTCCAAAACCCACCCCCCGACCTCAAAAACCCACCCCCAAACCTCCAAAATCCACCTCCAAGCCTCCAAAATCCCACCTCCAAGCCCCACCTCCAAACCCCCGCTGCGGGGGGACGCCCGATCCCCCCGGTCCGCATCCCCGCAGCGCTCCCGAGCCTCCGAGCCCCGCGCCACGCCATCGGCCAACTAATTAACTTCGTCATCAGCCCCGAATAAACACACATCCCACCCGGGCATCCCGGGCATCCCACCCGGGAGGAGGGCCCGCGGCTGAGCGTTCTCCCGTACGGTTCGCTGCGGGGAGCACCAACCCGGCGGCTCTCCCGGGCCACCGCCGGCTGCCCCCGGGGTGCGGGAGAGCGGGCGCAGCGGGGCGAGCGGCGGGGCCAGC
>JAYDZK010000039.1:2680270-2710885 GCA_034509185.1 Euphonia xanthogaster | reverse complement strand
GGAGCGCGCCGAGCTCCCGGCCGGGCGCGCCCGTAGGCGGAGGGCTTTTCGTTTTTCGAAAATTCAATTGGAAAAAAAAAAGAAAAAGAAGGAAAGCAATACTTGACAGTGTCACTTTGTGCGTATCCCTCGCAGGGGTTGAAATGTGCTGGGCGTAGCGCTGCCGGGAGAGCGGCTCCCGACCTGTCCCGGGACTGTGGGAAGCGCAGAGGGGCTGCCCCGGGGGCAGCGGGCGGGCGCAGAGCCCACCCCGTGAGCCAGGCAGAGCTGCTGCCGGGGATTTAACCCCTGCTCAGAGCCGACCGGTAACTTCTTTTTTTTCGTTTAGTTTGGGTTTGGGTTTTTTTTGGGAGCAATTACTTTGTTGCCTTTAAAAATAGCACTGTAACCACCTTTTTTTACGATTAGCTGTAGTGTAACCTTTGTCCCTTCAAACTATGCAAGCTATGAAATGTAAAGTAGGGATCAGTTAAAGATAGTTGATTATATTGAATCAGATGACATTCATGCACTAACTGGAGTATATACAGATAAAGCTATTAGAGTGACTTGTATGCTAACAGCAAGATATAACATACCTACCTATTCTAAAAAAATGACTATTAATATTGTATAACAGGACTGTGGGGGTTGGGAGGGAATGTTATCTCTTATCTTCTTAAAAGGGGATTTAAGATTTTTATAACTGTTTTTTCCATCAAACTTTAATATTTTTGTCAAATTTTTAGGTATTTAATTTGTAAAATAGATTTTACTTTGTACTGGCGTACAGAAAATAGGGGTTGATTTAAACTTTTTTGAAGCCAAGTGATCAAGTACATTTGTAATAAAAAGTCAATGGATCTATATCAGTCGTACTCACTGTTTTCATTTCTTGTACGTTCTAATGCAGTGGCGCTCTATGTCTCCCAAGGAAAAAAAAAAATTGGGGAGGGGGGTGGAAGGAGAAGGCAAAAAAAGTCAGCATTGATGCTGCCATTTGATGCAACTTTGCGTGCACAAGCGGCCCCTGGTCAGTGGAGATTTGGTAGATATGCATTTTTCCTAAAACCACGGTGCACTTTTTCCGAAAGGGTTTATGCAAACCTGATGTTTTCGGCATGTCCTCACTTCACGCTTCCACCTTGGCGCCCGTAAACTCTAAAATCGCCCTTTGGGAAGCGCCTTTCCCTGGCACTTCAGAAAAAGCAAAACCAACCAAAGCAAAGCTCTGATTTCTTCTAAAGTGGTGAACTACAGCACATGATGTTTTTGCACCCTCACACGCTGTCGCCCTTCCTCCAAGGTCTGCCACTTGCTTTTCTCTAAGTTCAACAGGTCAAAGTTTTTTTTGTTTCATTTTTTTTAAGTAAAATTGCCAAGTGTTTTGGATCGAAGACTTCAGCAATCCACCGAGCTTGGATCCAACACCTTGCAGAGCACTGACATAATTATTTTTTTGGTTGCTTGTTTGCTTTAAACCCAGCCCTCCCCTTCCCTGTCCCAGGGCATATACCAAATCTGATTGACTTGTCTGTGGCAGAAGTTGTGGGAGTCAGCAGGGAGAACGATGACATTAATGTACAAGAATGCTAAAACAGGTTTACATTTTAGGGGCTCTCTTCAAGCATGAAAATCTCAAAAGTATAACTAGAACCAACCAATTTCCTCGGTTATGCTAGTCCTCCAGGTAGACATTGAGTCTCTCTTAGGTGAGTTGGGAAGAAGGCAGTGAAGGCAAATTCTTCCACAGTTGTGCAATTTGCTCCTTCAAAAATCTGCTGCTTCCTACTGGATTGCATGGCTTTTGGAGAGGTAGGGCTCTGCCTGAAGCACTGTGAGTTTCTCTTTTAAAAAGATACTGTCAAGAATTTATCTTTTTTAGAAACCCAGTTTGCAGCTTTTTTTTTTTTCCTGGCTTTTTTTTACTTCTTTTTTCTTTTTTTCTTTTGCTTTTTGTCAGGCTTACCCAAACTTTCCCTTTATTGTCTTACTCTCCTCCTTCGTTGGCTGCCTGCTCCTCGTTAACTCAGCTTGTGCAGCTGGAGGGTCACTGTTCCTGGTGGTGTTTGGACGATCTGGAAGAGGAGCCCAGTAGTTTGAAAATCTCATGCTGGGCTTTTTTATATCTTTTGCACACTCATTTCTCTCCTTAAAAGTTTTCCTCTTCTTGGCTTTCTCCTGTAATGCGTGACAAAAGGTGAAGGGCTCTGAATTTTTGGTGGCAGAACAGAGAAACTGGCTGCACGCAAAGCGTTGTCACAATGTTTTGACAAAACCGACAAGGTAAACAAGCGAGTTCCATTTTTATTCCTGATTCCTTCTGCTGTTGCCATCTCCTTTGCCGCTTGCAACAATGAAAGAGAGTTTCTGCCCAGAGCTTTTTTTTTTTTTTGTGGTTCCTTTTACTCTGCTCGCTTGCACATGATTTAGCTCACTGGCACTGCAAAATGTGCGTGGGTTGTGAGCATGGCAAGGAGATACGTATATAGAGTTTAAAGCTAGTTAAGGTTAATTTAAATGGACTTCCAAAATTATAACCTTTTATAAAAGCTCATATTCCTCAGAGCCTAATCTTTGGGCCTGAAGTTCATGGTATTTTTTTCTTCTTTGAAGATGTGTGTGTTGTGTTGGGATGGCTGGAGGTGATGGCACAGGAAGGATGCTCCTCTCGTGCGGCAGCTCTCCGGAAGCTCCGCAGCTGGAGCCGGGCTGCCCCCTCTGCTCTGCTCTGCTCTGCTCCCAGCAGAGGCTCCCGTTCGTGCCAGATGGTCCTGGGTCTGCTCTGGGAGTTTCTCTTAGCCTGCCTATCCTCCTTTGCTTGTTGTCTTTCCGAAGCATTTCAGTTCCTGATGGGTTGTGTGTTAGCAGCACTGCAGTCTGGGAGAAAGGCAGCTCCCATCAGGGTCCACAAGCATCCCGCTTCTTGTGAATTACAAGTGGGCCACAAGGCTCTTCTGGGCTGTGTGTTGCTTGTTGTTAGTGCAGAACAGCTGCAGGTAGCAGAGAGAAGTAAAGGCCAAATCATCCATTTGCAGGGGGTTCACAGTGTTACTTCTCCAATGGCATTCTGGATGTTTTACTGCAATTTGGCTGGCATAGAAGTTGCTGCTGGAGGAGTAATTGGAAGGGAAAGGATGAGCAGGTTGGTGTTGGGGCAGGCATGGTGCTGTCACTAACAAAGGCATTTCCTGAGCCGGCAGACTCAGGCTGGGTGAGGGAGGAGGAGCTCCCAGCAGTCACGGCAGAGGTGTTGTCTGTCTGGAGGGTGGGAAAAAGCTTTCAGAGCAAGGTGGGAGAGGGGATGTGGCAAAGATGGATGGCCAAGGTGCACCTGGGCTGCCACGCAGGTGCTTCAGCATCAACACAGCTCCTAGAGAAGCCCATGAGAGCCTGGTGACAGTGGCTCATTGCCACAAGCAGCTGAGGGCTGTCAGGCAGCTGGTCCCAAGGGATCATGGAGCAGCAGACACTGAGCTCCCCAGCTGGGGTAGCTCTGCTGGTCCCCCTTGTTGCAGTTTGGTGGCTGAAGCCAGATGAGCATTTTGTGTTTTGGAAGAGTCAAAGCGCGTCACTCCCACCTCTATAAAAGTAGTAACCGCTTGTGTAGCCTGTTTGAGGCAAAACATCACAGGAGAGGGAGAGTTGAAGTCATACAGCAAGAAACGAGGCGTGTTTTCACAGAAAAAATGTCAGCTGGAGATTAAGTGAAAAAGGATAAAGATAGAGGACTTTTGGCCTCACTATCTGTCTTTTGAATGTTGACTGATTAAAACAAGGCAGAGTGAATGGCTGGATATCCCCAAACAATGCTTCACTGTCCCCCTGCAGATCGATACTGCTGGCGCTCCTTCACCCGGAGACAGGATCTGGTCCTGAGCTCTCTGCCCTGGAAGGCACCGTGGCCAGCCAAGGTGGAGCCTGCTCAGGCTGGCTGTAGATTTTGCCTGCATGTGGGTGTTGTCTTGTTTTGGGTGACCAGACATCACCTGGGCTGTGGCAGTACCTCTGCAGCTCGAGTTGCGTGTGTGGTTTGGTAGGGAAATTCTACAGTCCCTGTGTGATGTACCTTGGAGCAGCCTAAGAGCACAAGACCCGATACAGTTTGGGTTTAACTAAGACAAGTTTTACCTACCAGTGGGCATTAAGTTTATCATGCCGAGCTAGAGCTGGTAGGAGAGTGAAATATCCAAACCACAGGTAACACAGCTGTCAGGTCCTGAGCAGGGCCTACTTTGCCATTGAACTTGGTGACCCTGGCCATTTCCACACCTCCTCTTGAGGCTTGCATGTGGTGAACCTCTGCCCCTTTCTGGATCAGCCATCAGCTGGGGGGGGTGGTTGGTTTGAATGGGAATCTGCTGGATCTCCCCAGCAGGAACTCAGTCTTAACTCAGACAATTCCTTGGTCTTGTTTGTGATCAGTTGGTTTGCTGTCCATCCTGACATTAGCTTTGCAAAAATACTCACCTTAGCCCTTTCTGAGTCTTGGGCCACATAGCAGAAGGAAGTGCAAAGAGGATTGGCTGCAGCACGGGCAGTGGGAGTTTCTGCTGAGTCTCCCTGGCTGTGGCATTGAAGCATTTTTTCTTGAAACACTATCTTGAAATATGCAGGAAGCAAGAAAAACCAGCTTCATTCTTTCTGGTCTAGGCTGGAGAGATGAGAGGTGTGGATTTACATCTGCAGTGTGGAAGGATGTGCCCCTCTTGGCTGGGGAGACCTCGGAGGGAGGTGGCTGCCGTGGGAGCTGATCCAGTGTGCGCCACTGGGAGAGCAAGTGCATGACTTGGAGAGATTTAGACAGCTTTTTGGGAAAAACCTCCTTGTGTTGAAATGTCATCCCAGTCATGATGTTGATTTCAATGGAGAATTGCTTGTGAAAGTGGCTTGCAAGCTGTGTCTGAAGCCCCGTGACCGTGCTGCCCCCGGTGGGTTTGGCTGTTACTGAACACGGTGCAGAGACCGTGCAGCAGCCCCGTGGTGCAGCCTCGGTGCAAGAGATGGTGTCTCACTGACACTGGCAGCAGTTTGGCCTGGGAGGTGTTGCTGTCATGCCTGCAGGAAGGTCTGTGAGCTGAGCCTGGGCTCTCAGGCATCTTCACCACCGTGCTCTGGATTGAGGCACGGGCCAGCACTGGCACGGGGGGTTTAGGGGTGGCTGCTGCAGGGCTGACCCCCCCAGCGTGGTTTGTGCTGATGTGGCTGGTGTTGAGATGAGGCTGGAGGAGGCTGTGTCCATGTCATGGACCTGGACAGTTTCTGTTGCTGGGAGTTGAGAGTCAGTAAATGAGCAGTGGTTGTTTTTTCTGTTACTGGTGAATGTCTGGTGCGACTCGGGCTCAAACTGCTGTGTGCCCATCGAGGTTGGGCCATTAGAGGTTTGGGGGGGGTTGTTCTCACTCTGGGTAGGAAGGTGGCTGTCAGAGGGCAGGACAGTGGTTGTGCATCAGGCAGGACCTGTCTGTTGGGATGTCTGGGAGCAGCATTGTCATTTGAAAGGCAGCCACCTTGGTTTGGGTGTGTCTGTCCCCCAGCTTGCACTTGCTCCAGTGTCTCCCCAGGGAATGCATTTTATTTCTCCGTGCTCCATGCTGGTTGCACAACAGTGAGCACGATGTAGGCTGCTGGCTTTATTGCCTGCAGTCTGCTGAGGTTTGGAACTTGCCTGGGCTCACCTTTTGCCCAGGCATCTCATATGGGCAGGGGAGCTCAGACCAGCAGCTCCTGGGGAGTGAGTCTGCATCGGCACATCGGTGTCAGCCGGTCCAGGCTCCTCAAAACTCACCTAGGGGTCGAGAGGTGAGTGCTGGGATTTCAGGGACCAGCTCTTCTCTCTGCATCAGTCCAGCAGAAGCAGGTCCAGCTGGCTCGCTTTTGGGCAAGCTGGAAAGGCTTGCCGATCTGTCAATACTTCAAGAAATGCCAGGGCTAGGAATCATGGAGAAAGGGTTTTGTGAAATCTGGTATTTAAACCTCCCACTCGAGTGATGCTGAGGAGAGCTGGCAGTGTAGCATTGGCTTATCAGGAGCTGTGTGGGCAGGTCAGCTTGAAAAAAATGTTGCAAGAGCAGCACCAGAGGTGAAGGAAAGAAGCTGGTGTCTTGTCAGGTAGAGAGTTTAAATGGGGTCAGAATTTCTTTTTATTAAAAAGATTGTTTTATTTAAATAATAAATGACAGTACGTTCACTGTTGCCAGGGGCTCCTGAAGGGCAACCAGGCAGGTCTGAGCAAAGTAGGGACTAAAGGCTTTGAATTATTTTCTGTCATTAACAACTCTGAACTGAGCACTGCAGATTCATGTAAAAGCCATCTCTGCTTTCATGCATGTGAACAGTTTGGTTTGTGGATAGATCTGCTGTGATCAGAGGCTCATTCTATCTTAAAAAAAAAAAAAAAAAAAAAAGTTGGCTTCTGTGCTTCACCTGTCAATAAAAGTCCTGGAAAATGAGTCCTTGCAGGCTTCTGCGAGGCCATATGTAACTTATCTTGTCCAATGCAAGTCTCTAATTGGCGGTTTAAAGTCCTTTAAAAAAAGAATCTGTTAACGGTCAATCTATTTTTGGTTTTAAGATGGACTTTATATGGTCATAAAGTAAAATTCCTAGCTTAATTATGGGAATCAAAGTACATTGGCTTAATTGCACAAAGAACTGCACACGAGAGTGCAGAGAGGACACGCTTTATGAGTGATTATCTGCTGATGAAATACTGTATGGAGCAACAAGTGGGGGCATTCCAGGCTCCAGAAAGCATCCTGGGACCAGAACTGCTGAGCTGCTGGAGGAGAGATGGCACCAAATCCTTGTCCAATCCAAGAGAATTGGACATTTCTCTTGTCCATTGTGGACCAACTCTATTTTTGGAAATAAATAAGCATGGTCAGGCTTCATTCCCACCACAGCACTCACTGCCGTGCCTTGTGGAGACTTGAAACTGGACAGGATTGAAGGGGTGATTTATAACCAAAGCCTTGGTTGAGGAGTTGATTTGTGTTCTGGAGATGCCTCCAGAAGCTGGGAGGCTTGAATGGCAGAGGATTTGGTGATGGGAAATACAAGCTCCCAATGATTAGGGGATCCATCAAACTGTCTCCCTGTTGGTTGGACACATAAGCCTTGAAAGGTGTCAGAGTGCTTGGGGCAAGCCTCCATTCTTGAAGCTGAGATACCTGGGAAGCTAAACTGGCTGTCCAGGAAGGAGACAGAATGTAGGATGTGGCAGTGCCTCTTCCTAAAGTCTGTGTGTGTGCCTGGGGAAAGGCTGTGACGGGGAAGTGAACTGAAGAGCTGTGGCTTCACAGCATTTCCACTTCAGCCCAGGTGTCCCCAGCCTGGTGGCACGGGAATTGGGCAGGGTTTGGGGAGGACAGGCTGGTGGGAGGCTGAGGTGTTGGGACTGGAGGTTGGGAGCAGCGTTGTGTGCACAGGAGGGACTGGGCTGGAGTAAGGAATGGGCACATCTGCACAACAGGGTGGAAACAGGAGACAAAAAGAGTTGTTGTAGACTGCTCAGTGGTGAGAAAAGACCTTGTCACAGCTGCTCTGATTGAAACATGGTGGGGGCGATGGAGATCAATAAGATTCTGCATTACCTGCCATTGCAGCAGGTATGTTAGGTCATAAAGGAGGAACACTACATCTAAAAGGTTGCTGTAAAATCTGAGGAAATTGGAGTACTGACGACCAAACAGCCACATTTATGTTGGATATAAATTCTGTATTTTAATGACATGTGGAGGTATTAGGAAGTTTTCTATTCCAGTCAAAAGGAAAGTTGAGGATTTCATGAGCCCTGGGAAAAAAAAACAGGCTCATGCATCTTCATAAACCTGTTAGAAAAAGTGAGTTCTATTATGACCATGCTATCTGGCCAGATTGTTTGGGAGGGAAGTGGCTAACATTCTGGTGAGCAAACATATTGATTTACTTAAAGGATCGTTTCTTGCAACAGCCTGGTCTAGAGTTAGCCTTTGTTCAGGACCAAAACACAAGACCTGATTCAAAATACAATTATTGTTGAGTTGTTAAGTAGCAGTGACCACCTGGGGGTCACTGAGTGCAGGTTCAGCATTCTCAGGGTAGAAGGTGCTGGACTAAAAGTGAGTCTTTTGTTCCAAAATATTGCAGGGGAGAAGATCAGAAAAATGAAGTCTGAGACTTACCATAGATGCTTGGGAAGGTTATTGGCATCCAGGTGAGGCAGAACTCTGTCATGAAAGAGCAAACAACCCTAAAACTGTTGTTAAAAGTAGTTCTAAAGGAAGGGGCTTCTGGAGTTCAGGAAGATTCCACCCATAGACAGAAGTCCAGCTCTGAAGGAGCAGACTGGAAGAGCCACGTGGTAGGGCAGGTAACAATGAGGGGGAAATGAAGCAGTTTAGGAGGGGCTTTGCAGAGCTGGGGGCTGTGGGGAGCCAGTGCTCTCTGAGGGACATCAGAGACAAGGCTGGGGAGAAAATCTGGCTGTGCAGGACTGAAGACAGCATTCATTTCCTGCACTGCTTCGTGCCACTGAAGTGACTCCTCCATGTCATTCTGGAGCACAGGGCACATTTGAGAGCCTGCTGTCCTTTTGGGTGGAATAAGGAGCCTTCCTCTGAAACTCAAGTGAGGCAGAGATGCTGGAGCAAAGTAGGAAATTCAGGTGGAGGAGCAACAGATGTACCAAGGGGTTTTAAAAAAGCTTGGGACTGAAACACTTAAAGGTACTAACAAAAACAGGGCTGTCAAAAAACAGCTTAGTATTCTCCATGACTAGATAATGTCCTAATGTCAGGTTATTCTTTTTTTTTTTTTTAATTAAAATATTAATCAGGGCACTGGGAATTGCAGATCAGCAATTCTGAACTCCAGTTTGAGAAGGTGAAGCTGAAGTGCTGTAGCTCTTCAGTGTGTGAGGGGTAGAAAGCAACATAATTCCTGCAGAGAAAGGGGGTTGGACCAGGTGATCCCTTCCAACCCAATCTATTCTCTGATTCTATGATCAGTCTGGTTTGCTGGGGCACCTACCAGAATGTCTGAACACATTGACAAACAGCAGGATAAAAAACAGGCTTGTAATGGGAAGAGAAATACCACGGCGTCCTTTTTTGGTTGCAGTTGCTATTTGTCGCTTGGGAAGCAAAAGGTAGACTAAAGTCTAGTCAGAGAAGGTGATTAAAGCCTTCCAAGTCTGCATCTTCAGCCTTTGAGCAAATGAGTTCCACTCAATGGTTTCATTAAACCCAAAATTGCTGGGTGAAGAAGGATTGATTTTCATGAAACTTTTGTGGTGGACAGCACTAGGTCCAGGTTGCAAAGTCTGGTCTGAGGGGAGAAACAAGCCCAGAATACTGGGTAATCTAGAGAAATCTAGATTTCTCCTGTAAAGCAAGACCCCCAGTTCAAATTCCTGCCTTGAGCTGGATTGCAGGTCTGCCAGACCCCAGAGGGTGCCTCAGCAGCTGATATTGTGGCTATGTTCTGTTTTCTTCTTACTAAGAAAAAACTCAGAGGTCTTGACTTTTATAATGGGCAGAAAGGGAAGGAGTAGGAGCAGAGGTCTGGGCAGCATCTTCCAGCTCTTGCCTAGGTTTGTCCTTGATGGGGGATTTTTGGTGTGTGCACATGCAGACCTGTGTTACCTCTCTTCCCAAGAGACCCAGGAGAACCCACAGGAAACTGGTGTCAGCCAGAGCAACCTTTTGCTCTGGCTTAGTTTTAGGCTTCTTAAAACTCCAGGAGTCATGGCAAATACCTTGGCTTCCCCCACCTTCCCTGTCTCCAGCAGATGATGGTACCAAAGAGTGAGTGCTTTGATGAGTGATTGGAGTTTGCAATAGAAACAGGATAACTGCAGGCACTGCGAGGCTTTCAGTCAGAGTTTGTGCTTAAAGACAAGGAGCAGAGTGGTTGGGTTACACTGGAGAAGTGACCCCAGCCTGGCTGTGGCTGGAAAATGGAGAAGAGCATAAGGTTTGGTGCAGTGAGCGTGGGGCTGACCCTGGGACATGTGAGGCAACAGGCAACAGGAGGGAAAAAAGAGTAATTTTTAATGCTCCATCAGCATGCCAGGCTGTAAGTGAATTGTTCATTCAGGAGGAAGAACTCAGACTGTGGTAGCAGAGCACATGAAGGGAAGGTGTGCAGCCTGCCACAGGAATCCTGCACGTCCCAGGTGTAGATGCAGGTCTGTGAGGCTGCTGAGCAGGAGCTCCTCTGTACCACAGCTCATTAGAGCCCCACAGTGTCCCTGTGCTGCTCTCCCTGGTAATCAGGTGGTTGTCACTGGCACAACCTTTGTCCCTACCCCTAGAAATCCATTAGATTGCTCACTTCTAGTTAAATTACACCAGCTGACGTTGAAGTTACTCAATATAAACCGTCGTGGTATGCTTGCATGATAGTTATTTGATGTAAGACAACAATTTCTTGTGCTCTCTCTTTAGGAATTTGGGCTTTGAGTTTCACTGGGGTGTGTTGTACGTACCCAACTGCACAGGATCAGGCCCATCTCTGTTTTCAAATGCATTTCACATCTGCAATTAGAGATGTTCTAGGAAACAAATTAGGAGATCGAGTTGTCTGTCACAGGCTCAGATGATCATAGCGACTTGTGCTAAAGGCTCTGTCCTCGTAGAGACCTGCACGGCTGCTTTGTGTAACTGCTGTCAGAGCTCTGGTTCTGGTCATAGTGTTTTTTATCAATGTACTGAGTATACTTGCCTTTAAATCCTGTTAGGTACTGATAATTATCGCTGGTATTCTGTCCATTAACTCTGTACTAGCATTCACATTGGACTAGGCTTAATAGCGTGAGTGTCAAAGATGACTTGAAAAAGGAAAATTAGCTTATACCCTTTTGTGTGGTTCTACTCCATGTAGTGGGTGGTTTGTAGAAGTACCAGAAGTGCTACAAGTGTCTTCCCCTTTTACTTGCTGTGATTCTCTGCAGCAGAACATACAGATTTAAGTCTGTTTTTCCATCCTGTGAAGACACTGAGATATTGTCATGGTGAGGTCCATGGAAATACCCAGAGAGCTGGGCCCTCACACAGAGATAAGGCATCTTTTCAGTTTGGTTTTGGTTGGTTTTTTTTTCTTCTGCTGTCCATCCTCCAAGTTTTTGTTTGTTTTTTAATGTAAAAAAGTTATTCCCTCACCTGTCAGTGCAACATCCTCTAGGATATTTGCGATCTTCCATGAAAGGTAGACAGGACTGAAATAACTAATGCCAAAAATTGCCCATGGCAAGGGAGGGAAATCCTTGTTTTCAAGGCAAACCCCATCCAGACCTTTTTCAGCACACCACAAGGGTATAAATCCCCATTTTTTCTTTTCCAGGTGATCTTTAGGCCAAGTGGCAGAGGGCAGTGTTTTGCCCTCCGTGGGGTGCCGGTGCCCTGTGGCACCCGCGCTGCCCCCCAGGTCTGAGCACCCCGGCATTTAGGGAGCTCCGTGGGGTTGGCTTTCACCGTGTCCTCAATTTGGATCCCCAGGGCAGAAAAATTAGGACTTTCTCAGTTAAAGAAAAAACCAAAAGTGAAGCAAAATCTCTGGAGAGTTGTGCTTCCCCACAGCAGTGACGGCCCCTCAGCACCCACTTCTGTTCAGCCAGGACGCCCGGGTCAGTCCTGCTGGGTTTTTAGCCATCTTGACCTCATGTTTGCAAATATTATTGGTAATATAATGCTCTATGTACAAATGTCTGTGTGGCTCATGTGTATGTTTCTGTGGTTCAAGTCAGCCACAGACTTCTGGAATTTCATTGTACTTTGGTTAAATGTTGGACTTTTAACTCTTCTACTGTATGGCTTCTTGATTTCTCTCTTGTCCAATGTGGACCAACTCTATTTTTGGAAATAAATAAGCATGTAAATAAAATGAATGGGTTTATGCCACTTACAAGAAAATGCTTTATTTAAAATATCCACTCAGTCTTGTATATTTTTTGGTATCTCAGGGAGCAGCTGAGGCTCAGGCCCCAGCAGCCTTGTGCTGAGATACCATATTATGTACAAATTCACTTCCAAGTGCTTTTGGAAGCAGACTTCCCATCTCCTGAGCCAAACCCCTGTAGGACCAGCCTTGCAGAGGAGGGAGGGGGGAATCCAGAAACACGTAGTTTAAGGGGAGTAAAGGAAACAAACAGGACTTCCTCTCAACACAAGGCTTCTGGTTTGAGGTGTCAGAGACACTGCTGGGTGCAGGGATGCCATGGGTCGGTTCTCAGCTCCCATCTGGGAGCACGTGGAGATCAGGAGCACGATGACATCTCTTTTTTTATTTAATTTTTTTTTTAATTCTCCATATAAACCAATATTTACCAGTAATCCTGTGTTTCTGTTTTTGTTTTTTGGCAGACTTTTACCAGTAAATATCGGTTTATTCCTGAAACCAGAAGCCCTAAACATACCTTTGTTTATAAGGTCAGTTGGCATTTTGTCTCTCTCATTCCCCACTCCCCCCCAGTACAACCCAGCAGGTGGTTGAAAGGTACCAAGTTCTCTTTCTAGTTTTCCTGCTCTGCATCTCTGGGAACTGGAGCCCGCAGGACCTAGAGCCTTCTGTTGGTAACGTAGATTTGAGTTTACAAATTGTTCTTTTATCATTTGAAATCCTGCTTTTAAGGACAGAGGTGTTCCCACCTGCCACCACGGGAACTGGTAGAAACCCCTAAATTGCTCCTCCTCTCCGAAGCCTGCGGGTAGGTCTCTCACTAGCATCTTCAGGCTTGGGGCTGAAAAAATAATTGATCCCAAAATATACACTAAAAGCTGCCATTTCTGGTTTACCGTGAGCAGGACCGGGGGAGGGAAGGGCGGGAAAGGAATTTGAAACTTACTTTTCTCCCCCTTTTTTCCTAGAAAGCAAATGTGACATGGGGAGGAGGGAGAGAATGTGAACGTGGCCCTTCCTAAACTCATTGTAAACTCCTCCTCCGAGGCTGGGAGAAAGGGCAAGTGAAAGATCTGATCCTTAAAAGGACATCACTGGGTGTCTGAGACCCCAAAAGCAGCTGGAGATTTTTAAGGACTCAAATTGCTTTTGGTTTATCCCAAGACAAATTGACTTGGGAATGCAGAAGCCTCCTTTTCCCCCACAAGTATTTGCCACCCAAACACTGCACGTTTTGGTAATACCCCAGAAACAGAGAACCTGATGAGGAATAGAAAATGAGTTTACTGCACAGTCCCGGCCAAATTTTTTCTCCCAAGCAAACAAAACGCAAAAAAATAAAAAACCCAAACTAAAGCCCATCCCTGACCCTCCCCCCAAAAAAACCTCCTAAAAAAGCAAGTCCAAGAGGATCTCAAATGCCCAGCCTGGTTCTGTCCTTCCTGGTTGACGAGGGTGTTTTTGGCATAGCTGCAGCCCAGCCATGTCCCTTTAAGGAGCACCGTGGCTCGTGTCCTCCTCACCAACCGCGAGCTGAGGGCTTTGCTGTTCCTGAGAGCTGATCAGAGCTCCTGCAGCCTTAGGTGGAGTCCAGAATGAGGGGAGCCCTTCCAGCTGTGCACTTTGAGCTGAAAACTACCTTTCCTCCCCTTTTGCAGCCTGGGTGGTTCTGATTGCTGGCAGTTCTGTAATACAACCTTAATCTGAGCAGTTGAGGCTGGTCCTACCTTATCTTCAGACGTCTTGCGGAGGACTCCTGTTACCAGTTTGGTACTCAAAAGCTACACCCCACCACCAGAAGTCACTTTTTGTTTTTTCCAAAGGCAGTGATAGCTCACCCTCTCTAGCTCTAATGGAAAACCTGATAATTGCAATGCAACTTTCTAATAAATTGTTCATATATTCATAATTCCGTTGCAATCCCAAATTGGAGAAGAGATCTGTTAAAGGTATATATTAGTCTAGATTTTTCTTATTGTAAATACTGTAATTTTATAATACTGTCAATATTTTATTAACTTAGAAATATTTAACAGAGTTTAATCTATGGTAGTTGATTCATTTATAGGTTTATGTTGCAGCCAATTACATTCTAATGTAAGATTAACTTTCAGCATGTAAACTTTGAGTGGATATATCTTTGGAAAGATTAAGAGAGAAAAAACTCTCACTCTTAATCTGTAGTATTTATCCCCAGTTCCCAGTTGGGAATTATTTAACGAAATATTAGGAGGTTTTGAGAGCTCATGAATCTAATAACTGCAGTTGAATTTGAAAACTTGAATTTTGAGATGTACCTGGCTCTTTGACCCTGTGAAAAAGTTCGTTTCAGTACCTGACCTCTCCAGCACGGAAGCTTTTCTTTTGAGCAAAGGGACACTGTCAGATCAATTTTAGTTTCTTGCTTCTGGGGGGAAAAAGAAACGACAAACTGCAGCCCTGTGGCATGCGTGTGAATTCCTTTTGTCTCGCAAAGGGAACAGCTCCTGTCCCGAGGCTTTGTGTCCCTGGCCAGAGCAGCTCCATCCCCGCGGCTGGGCAGGGCCGGCGCTCCGGCCGCTCCCGGCTCCCGCCCGCCCCAGCCCGGCCGCGGCCGGAGCTCGGGGAGATGGAAAAAGTGCACAAATCTCAAACTCGATGATTTTTGACCAAAGCGTTTGCTTTTTTAAAATTGAAATCTCTCTCTCTCTTTTCACCTGATGGTGTCCCTTTAGCATCATAAAGATGTTCATGTTCTCCGAAACCCGTGAGAAGTGATTTTCTTTTCAAGGCAGGGAAGAATTGGTCTGTCGTTGCAACTTGCATAAAAAAATACCAAAAATATCTTGAGGGTTTTCACAGGCGTTGGTATTTTTTGAGTGTAAAAGTTAATCTTGATTAGAGATGTGCCAATCTTTACTGCTTTCCTGTAGTGTTGTTACACTTAGGCATTTCAGTTCACTTACAAATATATACTGTAACAGTATACTTTGTACAGATTTATTTAAAATTTATTTGAAAACTGAAATAAAGTAGGCAGAAAATAAAGATATTTATTTTTCATTTGACTATGTAAGAAGGTATCATTCTTTTGGTTTTAGTGCACTGGTGTACCAAGCCTCAGAACCACTGCTTTCTCCAGCTCATAGGATGCTTTTCCAGACTGTGGATACGTGTATGTGTACTGCTGTGTTGATAAGTAAATGCCAACGATGGAGTTCGTTGCTTTTATACATCCCAAAGAGAAGTCCTCCACCGTTCCCTGTCTGTTTTCTGACCGAAAAGGCGTGTGTTTGTGCACAGTGTTCACGCCAGCTCTGCCATCCCACCCTCACATCAGCTCACACCAATGCCAGGATGGGAGGAGTTGCCTGCGTACCTTCCCCAAAACACCCCGGGCCGCAGTGGCATCGTCAGGGAGCAGTTCAAACCTGTGTCCTTTGGGCTTTGTGTAAAGCAAATGCAGAACAAGAAAAATCGAGATGTTAAATCCATTAGAAAACCAATTCCTTATTGTACAGTAGTATGGAGATCTCTAGTCAACCTGCCATTAATAATAGATTCTTATTTTTTGAATGATCTATTTAAAAGAACAGCAAGCATTGTATTTGCTAGTAAATCTGAAGTGTTTACATGGAATTACTAAATAAATTATTTGATCTAAGATGGCTCTTATCAGTGCTGATTTTTAATAATGGAAATTCGGTTTGGCAGCTGCTTTTTTAGTTCGTGCTGTTCTTTAAAATCTTCCAAAGCAGGTTTTGTTGTTTTTTGTTTTTTTTTGCACTGCATCCTTGTGGTTCAAATTAGGTTCTGAGGAAGAGGCAAACCATGCCCCTCCCTGGAAGGCCTGACAGGAGTGCTAGCTCACGTTTCCCAACCCCTTCCATGAGGCTTTCCCTTCACATCCCAGCCAGCTGAGACAAGCAGGATGCTCTGAGCCCAAAGCCCTGCAGCACTCGCTGCTGCTCGTCGGGCTGGGGCCTGGAGACACAGGATGGGGTTTTTACAGCAGAAAGCTTTGGGATAGAAGTAGAACATCCTCCTGTGAGGTAATGAGTTGTCACACTCAGTTCCAGCGAGGCTTGGTCCTGCTTCCAGCTGTTCCAAGGCTGCTGGAACACCCTGTGCTCCCGGCCCCGTCCCCTGCTCAGGGGCTGTGGGTCCGTGGGCAGTCACCAGAAGCAGATGAAGGCTTTGGATCATCAGCAAAGCCAAAGGCAAATTCAGGAGCTCCCACCCCTTCCAAGCCCCAAGGGCCGCTCTCTGCCGGCTGTGCAGCCCCAAAGCTCCTGGAGCTCCGGGGCTGGAGGCTGGGGCCGGTGCTGCCCTGCCTTGGGGCTCCCTCCTGGAGGTGGAGAGCGCAGGAGGGAGAGGCTGGATGCAGAAATCCCTGTACCAGGAGCAGCACAAGAGCAGGCAGGCGTTGCAAATGCCGAGTCTGGCCACACCGTGTCCCCCTCCCAGCGCCGCAGCCGCTGCTTTCAAGCCGGGCTCAAACCTGGGGAAAATGAAACTATCAATAATGCACCTGTCCCCGCGCTGCTCCCGCAGCCCGGCGCGGGCGAGCGCTGAGTCACCCCATGTTTAATTCAACGCTCTCCGCGCCACAGCCCTGGCTACAAACCCATCCAGGGCTTCCATTATGCCCTAGCTGAAATTCTCGTGGGACGTGGATTTCACGCTTCACGTTCGGGGCAGGATTCCCGGCCCGCCCCGCGCTCGCTCTGCTGGCTGGGGAGGGGCGAGCCCGGACCCTGCCCCGTGTACGTGGACAGTGCCTCCCCCAGCCTCCCCCTGCCCCTTCCCTCTCCTCTTTCCCTCACTGGTTTGGAAGGGTTTGAGATATCCATCCCTGGGCCCTGCAGCACCACCCCAGCTCTCCCTGGGCTTTTCACTGCAGCAGCTCACCCATCAGATCACACTGTTTCCACCAGGAATTATTCTGCTTTCTCTTACTCCTCTGAAGAGCACATTTACACACATCTCCATCTCCTTTGTGAGCTAGCCCATGGTTGTGAGCAGTATAGCCCTAGAAATTTGCTTTCTGGTTTGGGGGGAATAGAGCACACTGATGAAATGGCTCCATTTGTCTGAGTAACATTAGGAAACTTGCCTGGGCCAGAGCTTCTCCAAGCTGATACCCGCTGGCCAATGGTGGGTGCTTGAGAAGAAGCAGGAAACAGCTGCTCTACACCTTGCCAAGCCATGAAAGGCCCTTGTTTTGGAAGAAAATACTTCCCCTTTAGCTTCATTTCCCACTCCAAACCCAACACTCTCTCTATAGCACATGGGAACGACCCTCAGCATTGATCCTGCTGCCTCTCATGTCTCCACTGCTCATCTCAATGCTTAAAGCAAAAACCAAATTGAAACATCAGACAGAAACTCTGGTCACAAAGTTTTGGGCTTAGTAATTGCTCAAATTTGTTTTCAATGAATGGGGCAATGCTCCAGAGACTCAGATATGGAGCATCCTGAGCTGGCCTTGCCTCATGGGATGGCTCCCAACCAAAGCAGTTCCTCCCATGTTGGTTTGGTTGGCATTGCAGAGAACCTGAGATTTTTCTGGGAATTGGCTGAAGTAGGTTATTCAAGATAAAAAGAAATGCCCCAGGGTAGCATTCCTGACCTAGGGAAGCAGAAAAGGTATTTTTGCTGCTTCCACCACTGCTGCTCACATGGAGAAGTAAGTCAAAAGCCAACTGGTAGCTGCCCAATCCTTCCCAATCCTGCCATGCAAGTGTTGGGAAGAGAGACTGCTCTGGATTTCCAGGAATGCATATTTGCAATCAAGAGGCACAGACATGAGCTTGATCCATGTCCTACGAGCTTCCCTTTGAATCCAACAGAGCATGGGAACTATGAAAGGAATACTTGAATTACGTTGTCCTGGATTTGTTTCTCCAAGTCTAAAATACAGAGATGTTGAAAGTGGGGAATTCTATAACCTACCCAATATTCCAGTTGGCCTGGGAATCAAAAGCTGAGGCAAGGACAGAGGGTGATTTCTGCTGCCAGGCAAGGAGGAAGGCAGCGTGACCCTTGGGAGCCATTTCTCTGCACCCCCTGGGCAAGCTGGGACCCAGATGGGGCCAGCTGCTCCAGAGCCTTTGGGGGCAGCTGCCTGTGCCCAGGGACTGCTGGGGAAACTGTCCCCATGAGGCAGCCAAAGCTCAGTGCCAAGGGATGCCTGGAAGAGCTTGACCTGACAAGGATGCCCTGGGAGAGCCACAAACACAGTGGGAAAGAGGAGGGGGCTGGTTTTGAGCAGCAGAACCCAGCTCAGCCCTACTGACCCTACCACAGACATTGCTTCCCTGTGCCTCTCTTTGCTCTTCATCCCAGAAGTGCCTCCCTGAGCCAGCCTGCATCCATCACAGCCACAGCAAACATTGCCAGAACTGACCAGGAGGACTGAGCCCTACTAAAACTGGAAGCAGGAGATGCCCAAAGTGCCTCTCCCTGCCATGTGAGACAGACAGTAACCACGGCTGTAACATCCAGCACAGCTCACAGCCCACAAGGATTGCCAGCTGAGGCTGTTCATCTTGGTCATGGATTGGATCTGCACTGCATCTCCCAGGAATGCTTATGGAAAAGCACCATGCCACGCTCTGCCTGCTGCCCTGGCAGAGGGCTGGGCTGACATCCTGGCCATCACAAGGGCAGGCGATGGCCCAGTGGAGTGCTGCTCTCCCACAGGCACAGGAGGAGCTGCTCCACCCCAGAGAGAGCAATTCCTGCTCTTACAGGGTCCCTGAGGGAAGTCAGATTTGTCCCCACCAGCTGGTGATGCTCCCCCTCACTTTGCCAATCAGGGAATCTGTCCCAAGATAATCCAATGCAGTTGAAAGATCCTGTTGCTCCTCAAAAAAAAAAAAATAATAATAATAACCTCTAGCAGCAATAGGGCAGTTGTGGCTGCCCCATACCTGGGAGTGTTCCAGGCCAGCTTGGATGGGGCTTGGAGCAGCCTGGTATGCAGGAAGATGCCCTTGCCCATGGCAGGGAGGAGGAGCAAGATGAGTTTAAGGTCCCTTCCAAACGCATTCCATGATTCCATGAACAGCAACAGCTTTCCCTCCTGCTGGTGGTTCCCCCTGACCTGTGAGGGTTTGCCCTGGCTCACAGCAGACACTGAGGTCCCCACAGACTTTGCCTTGCCCAGGGGCTGCAAGAAAGGAGTGAGCCCCAGAATCCCCCAGCCCAGACCTGCGGTGGAGGCACAGCACAAGGGGGCTGCAGGCACCTCCTCACTGTGCTGAGCACTCTGAAAGTAACATCGTGTGCAGGACGAGCCCAGGGCCGTGTGGGGAGCAGCAGGGATGAAGGGAATCCCTGTGCCCAGCTTTGATGTCCCCTGGCCCTGCTGCTCCTTCCAATAGCCTGTGGCACTAAGTGCTCCTGATCTTGCATTTTCTGGGGTGAATTGCCCTTCATTTTCAGCCTGCAGCTCGAGGATTTCTCAGCAAGCTGCTGCTTCTCTGTGATAGAATTAGTGACAGTGGGGACAGCAATAGTAATTATTCAGTGACCTAGAAATGACCTTTAGATTTTAAAAATCCATGGCTCTATTAAGGGCTAAACATTCACGAACCTAAAGAAGCTCCTGAAGCACCAACATTTGGGCAATAGCAAAACACCTGGGAAAGGTGCTCAAGGAGGGAGAAGCCCCAGGAAGGGTCTCAGTGAGTGAAGGATCCTGTTGGGAAGCAGGACACGTACCCTTGAGCCCTGCTGGTGCCACAGCCTGTGTGCCTCCGTGGGCTGTGGTGACCCCGTCCCAGGGCTGGGACACAAGGATCCCTGGCTGCAGGAGCAGCCCTTCCAAGGCTTTTTGGGAAGCAGGAGGGATTACCCAGTCCATCCCCCAGAACAGCTGTGGCCACAAACCCGCTAGATGTGGAACTGCTGGTGGCACCAGCACTGCCCCATTTGTCAGTCTCACAGCCCCCAGACCTTCCTGCCCGTGTGCTGGCACACAGCTGGCACCAGCCCTGACCCTGGAAGGAGATGCCACCAGGAACAGGCAGGAAAGAGACCTTCCCCCCTCCCATGGTCTCTTGGTCTGCTCCCAGTGCCACTGAACTGGGCCCATGCTGGGCAGGGTGTCCTGAGCTCTGCTGGCCTTCACACAGACCCACTCCCCACAAGGGGGTCTTCTGCCCTGGTTTGGGCCATGATGGGCAGTGGGATGCCAGAAGAGCTTCTTAGGAGATCTCCTAAGATCTCCTAACACCTTAAACTCCCACCTGCTACCCAAGCCCCTCTGGGGAGGAGGAGATGAACCTGGGGCTAGGGAATGGGTGACCTGTGTGTCTCCAGCTGTTCAGCCCCTGCTGAAAGGGAAATCTCAGTCTCCCAGGGATGAGTCAGGAAGCCAGATGAAGGATAAATTTCTAGCACTCTTTTTCACTTCATACCACAAATGTGCCCAGTGAGGCTCCTCATGGGCTCCTGGGCCAGCAGCCCAGCTCACCTCTGAGGCTCAGCCCAGTCCTGCCAGGAACATGTGCAGGTCAGGTCCTGCCAGGTGAGCAGAGCTCCCAAACCCCCTTGCAGGTGGTGGGAAAGGTGCAGCCTGAGCCTGGCAATGGGCAGACACACACAGACACAGAGTTCCCTGCTGGGAACTGGGACTGCTGGAGCTGAGTGGGGGCACCCAGAGCAGCACTGCTGGGTGAAGCTGGATGCACCTCTCTGCCTCTCCAGAAAGTCGTGCCTGAGGAAGAGGAGCATGAGGAAGCAGCGGAGTGCTGGTCCCCTCTAGTGTAGAGCTGGGTTGGGGCCCCACTTCAGCCAGAACACAACTGGCTTTTTGGCTTTTTCACTTTCCAGTTGTGCCCCCTGAGGTCTTTCTGCCCAGACAGATCCTTGACACAAAATGGGAATCAGTGATTCAGAAAAATGCAAACCATCTGTGGAGCAACGTCACAGCAGAGACCACTCCACACGTGTGAGCCCTCAACAGACCTGCTCCCTGGGGAAAAGCAGAGTTAGCTGCAATTTTTTAAATGACACTGCTATTTTGAAAGGAATAACTCATATAATAATAGCAATAATTGCTTCCTGTGCATGCCCAGCACGTGTGCTGTGAGCTCAAGTAGAATATTAATAGTAATTAATTACAGCCCCTCTGACAGCAGCCAGTGTCAGGAGGGGACACCCACTGGTGTCAGCTCAGGCTCTGCCTCTGCCCTGGCTCTCCACCCCTATATTCCACCAGCCAAGGCTTTGCTCAGCACCTTCCCTTCACCTAAGAGGTCTCCAGTGCAATCCTGGGGCTCAGGGACTATCCCTCCATGGCTGCAGGAGGCAGCCCAGGCTGGAGCCAAGTCCCAGCATCTGACAAAGAAGCTTGGCTGCAAAATGCTTCTCTGTCTATTCTAGAAAAGCTGACTTCCTGCTCAAAGCAATGTGGTGATTCTCACCTAATGTCCCCACAGGAACGTTTGGCTTAAACAGCTCTGAAATGAGTTTAAAAGCTGGTTTTCCACTCACTTTAGCAGGCAATCCTGAGCAAGCCATGTGCAAACCCAGCACTCCTAAGCTTGGCCCAGCGTGCCCCAGGAAGATGTGGAGAGGAAAGGAAAGGTTTGGGCTGGGAGGAAGAGGAGATGGAGGAGCTTTGGCTCTCCCAAACATCAGAGAGCAGCAGGCCTTGCCCTCCAACCCCTGACAACCTGCAGGGTCCCCTGCCCTCACCTCCTGACCTTTGGCAGCTGGATCTGGCTCTCCTAAGGTGCCTGTGTCTTTTCTGACTCTGCCTCCTTTCAGCTTTCTTTAAATCCTTTTCTTTTTTTCTGCCTTTTAAATCTTTTTCTCCAATTTCAGCATCTCTAAAGGATGAGTGAAGCCAACTGCTGTGAGTTCTGCTGTCAAACAGCTATTTACTAAGCACCAAACCACACTGTTGTGAGTATTGAAAAAATACATATCAGAGCTTTTCAGGTCTCTAATCCAGCCAAGCACAAAGGATTTGGGGATTTCAGCAGTTCCTGGGCAGTCCTGAGCTCTTCTTCCAACCAGACATACAAAACCACGAGCACAAAGATCCATCAAAGTTGTGTCCAAACCCAACAGCACCCAAATAAAACCATCACCTGTGCCTGGTTTCCCAATACCCTCTGACAGGAACGTGGCCTTCCTTTTGTTTCCCAACTGATTTTGGCTGGCACAGAGGTTTCTCATCAGTGCATGAAGACCACACGTGCTGCCAAGGCTTCAGCCCATCAAAATGACCCCAGCCCAAATGCAATGCACTTTAATTCTGCCAAGAGCTTCCACCTCTCCCTGACACATTGAATGGCTGTGAGATTAAATAAAATGCTCATTTTTTAAATAAATCCCAGAGAAAAGTACAAATCCATTTACAAGATTTATGTCTGATGCAATCAGGCTCCAAGCCTGGGGAGGTGGAGGTGAGAACACTTTCCTGTGCAGCCTATTGGATTAATCAGCTGTGAAATATTGTGGGGTTAGGGGACAGCTCTCTAGGGGTTGCATTGGCATTCACAAGACCCAGGTTCTCCTCCCAGAGGGTGGTGGGCACTGAACAGGCTCCCCAGGGCAGTGGTCACAACCCCAAGCCTGACAGAGCTCCAGGACAACGCCCTGAGGCACAGGGTGGCATTGTTGGTGTGTCCTGTGCAGGGCCAGGAGTTGGATTTGATGATCCTTGTGGGTCCCTTCCAACTCAGCATGTTCTGTGACTCTGTGATTCTTTGATGCATTATTTTCACAATGGTTCTTACATCCTTCCTGGCTGAGGGTTCCTCTCTGTCTCTCCTGGGTTTGCTTCCAGGGAAGCAGGCCATCTCTCCCAGGAGCACCCTGTCCCTCCCACTGCCACCCCAGCTCACTCCTGCACAGGGTGGGACAGCTTTAAAAGTTCCTGTCTGCTGAGACCTCTCTTGTACCAATTCCCAGCAGGGTTTAACACCCTGAGCCCCTGCAGAGCCAGGAGCAGGGGCAGTGCCAGCCACTCTGTGCCCACCAGCCTTATGGCTTCAGCCCCCTGACGGGCTTGGCATGGCTCTGGAAAAGGCAAGGGCTGCCCAGCAGTGCCCCCCGGTCCCATTCTGCCAGCAGTGGTCAAAGACACCCCATAATGTCACTCTCAATATCTGGGGCTGGGGAACAACCCCAGCTGCCTGGGCAGCACACCTGGAGCAAGCCAGGGAGCCCCCAGGACAGCAGCAGACACCTCCTCAACGAAGCCCCTCTGGGCAGCTCCTCCCGGGGAGCAGCCTGGAGCCCCAGATTCCCCCTGTGGCTCCTCTGCCCAGGGCAGGGGAGGTGCACAGGAGGAAACAGGCCCAGCACGCAGCATGATGGGGCAGAGACAAGGCACTGTCAAAAGAGACACTAATTAGTGCTAATTGCAAATAATCAGCCAAACCCAAGAGCATGAGGGAGCCCAGTCCTGGCACAGGCAGTGGCCCTGGCTGGAGTGAGGAGGGCACGTGCCAGGCAGGTCGTGATGGGAGAATCCCAGAGATGGGACCCCACTGCCTCCCACACCATCACTGCTCTTCCCACCCAGGCAGAAGTTCCCACGTGCTGCAGCACCCAGGGCTCCTCTGAATCCTCTCCTGTGTCCCCTGGAAGCAATTCCCAAGGACAGGGTGTTCATATTACTCATCTTGGGAGGCCCTGCTGCAAAGCCCAGGATGGGCCTCTGGCTGCTCCAAAGGCAGAGAATTCACTGGAAGATGATCCCAGGAGATGCCACATCATAAAGCAAGCCTTGTCCCTGTCCTGCCACCACCCCGGGCTCACCCAGGTGGGATTCTCAGGGCACAGGGATCCTCCTGTGAGCCCTTGGGGCCCCTTTTCTCCCTGCAGGGTTAAACCCACATTCTCTAGGTATGTGCAGGTGTCACTCACATTACCAACACAGCCCAAGCTTTCTGTCATCTGAGGTCAGCTTTTCCTCCCTACAGGCCACCCTCCTCCAGTTCTCCATCCCCTACACCTGCAGCACTCCCAGCTCTCGTTGCTTTGGCCCCGGGATCCTCATGAAGCTCCATGCCCAGAGCAGATCTCCGAGCATGGCACCAAGAGCTGTGGCCCTGGATGAGTCCCCACCTCCCCATCCTGCCCTGAGCCCCAGGGTGCCTCTCTGAGACATCCTGGGTCGTGCACAGAGTGCTGTGGCAACGCCAGGATGGAGTTTGTTCTCCTCCATCCCCGTCAAGTCGCTCTCCATATCCATTACCTGGCTGTCCTCACCCCTGCAGCCCATGGCTGCCTTCACTCCTTCAGTCTTTATTTGGCACCCACCCAAATCCTACGCACTTCCTTCCTTCCTCACCCATCCCCTGCAAATTTTCCCAGCAGACACAGAATGTTTCCATCTGTGCCCAGCTCTGGAACACAAAGCAGGGCAGGGATGCTCCAGGTGAGCAGCACAGCAGGGTCCTGGCAGGGCTGTGACTCCTGTCTCAGCACTGCACTGAGGAGCAGGCAGGGCGCTCCTGCAGTGCGAGCAGTGCCCGGTGCCAGCCCCGGGGGTGCCGCACGGCTCAGGGGCTGCCGATGCACCGCTCACCTCGCTGGAGCCGGCAGGGTGGAGAGCCCTTGGCAGACCCCTCTGACAGCGTCTGAAAGAAAAGTTCAATGCTCTGTGCCCTGCTAGTAAACTCCCATTCATGCATGACTTCTCAAATGCCTTTTGAGAGCTTTCCTTTGCTTTCTGTGCCAGCAATGACTCAGGCTTAGATGTGCATTGTCAGGCAATCCGGAGCTGGCGTCTAGCTGGGAAACACCATTCGTTCAGCAAGAGCAATATTTAAGTGCCCTCTGGCGGTGGCTCCTGTGCCGCTGTCGGGATTTCCTCCTCTCCCTTCTGCCCGGCTTCTCCCTGGGATCTCCCCCGGGGCCCCCGTGCCGGTGGCAGGGCAGTCCCTGTGTGCCAGCCCCGCTCTCTCAGGGGCGTTTCCCATCCCTGTTCCCTGCCAGCTCCTGCCGCAGCTGTCCCTGGCTCCGTCCCTGCCGGGCCAGCACGGCCCGGAGCTGAGCTCCTGGCCGGCTTTGCTGCCCGTGGGTCGGCTCCTCCGCCCTGCCCGGCCCCGCGGCGCAGAACCGCCCGGCCGAGGATGCTCGGGCGCTGCCACAGCCCCTGCCCCGCCAGCCTCTGTACTTCGGCCAGTCTGAGTAAGGGTGCGGGTGAGATCTCAGGGTGGTTCACTGCCCTGAGCTGCCTGAGGAGCGGTGGCCGGGCAGGAGAGGGAGCCCTGAAGCTGCTCCCCAGCACCGAGAGGCTGCAGTGACAGCTCAGCCGAGGCACCAGCCCGGAGGCGCCGCAGAAAAGCTGTTTTATAACGCTGCATTTACTGAAACTCCTTCTGCAACTCGCTGCTCTTTTAATTGTTATAAAATACCTTACAGCGCCATTGTATTTTCCTTAGAAAAAGGAACTTAGGGATTCCTGTGCAGTAGCTTCAGCTTCTGGAGGGGGAGAGAAGAGGAATATGACAGAAAATATCTGCCATGTCCACAGCTGGATCAAAATCCAGGCTGGACATTTCTTTTAGCATGAAACAGACATTTTAATGATGAGGTCGCGCCACTCAGCTCCCCTGGCACATGTACAGTGACTCTTCCTGCTCTGCTCCACAAGAGGGGCAGAAAGAGGAAATGCAAAGCAAAAGTGAGGCTGAGAGGGAATAAGGTCTGGGATCTGCAGACCCTGGGCAGATGTTGGAGGTGTGCTGGTGGGATGGAGCATCCCGGGAGCTCCCTCCTGCCCCAAGGCAGAGAGCACAGAGGGGCTGCAGCCAGGCACAGTGACCCCCCAGCCTCTTCACTCACCCCCACCTGTGGGCTGCACAGTCCGAGCCCCTGTGCACATCCCTCCTCTCTCCCACCAATCCCTACAGGAAATGTTCTCTCCTCTCCAGCTCAGCCCCCTAGGTGGCAGTGGCCGCACTCCGGAAGGTGCAGAGCTGTCCCCTGCGGGTCACACTCCCTGCGGGTTGGTTTGACAGCAAAAGGAGGAGTGACCCTTCCTATCCGCCTTTGCTCTGCCAGGAGCTTTCATTCGGCAGGAAGGAATTGGCTGCCTGAAAGCCTCATAAATTAGGGGCAAGGCTGACAATGCTTCATTTCTGTGTGCTCACACAGATAGATGCTCACATGAAATATGTCTGTGTCTGTGTCTGTGTGTGAAGCACCAGCCCAGGACTGCGAAATAAAATTGCCCAAAGCTGACCTCTAATTTGTCTTTCAGCCACTCAACAAACTCCCTGTGTCCCACAGGAGTAGCTCAGCTCACAGCAGTTCTGAAAATTCAAAGGAGCTGTGTAGCAGTTTAAATATAGGCTAAAGCAGTTCTTTAGGTACTTAGCATTCTTCTGGCCCATCCAATAAATCAGCTTATTCTGCAAACTGTGCTGTTCTTACCTTGCTGTTCTCGGCTGGGCTCAGTCCTGGTGTTCACTGTCCAGGTGATGGGAGCAGGACACCCTTGGTGCCCACGTGGAGAATGCTCGTAGTGCGACAGAAGAAATGCACGTGTGTCCTGGCTCAACACCAAACCCAGCAAACTGAGCAGCTCTGTGACTGCGCCACCTCCAGGGACAGCTGGGAACCTCTCTCTGTAGCTTTCCTGTCCTTTTCACGGGCACCCAGCAGCACCTGCTCCAGCCCACCTTGTCCCACCTGCCCAAAGCTCACGCTGGCATTTCTGTGCCCCGTGACAGAATCACACACCTGCAGGCTGGCTGGGCTGCCAGGGACCTGCTCTGACCCCCCTTAACCATGACCTTGTCCGGGTGGCTTTGAATGCCACCAAGGATGGAGACTCCATAACTCCTGGGTACTTAGAGGGATCCTCCAGTGTTTCCATTTCTGCCATTGCCCCTTCTCCTGTCTCTGGGCACCACTGAGAAGAGCTGGATCCTTCCTCTTTCCACCCTCCCTTCAGGTATTTATACACACTGTGAGGTCCCCCTGAGCCTTCCCTTCTCCAAGCTGGACAGTCCCAGCTCTCCCATGGGACATGATGCAGTCCCTCCACCCACTCTGTGCCTCTCTCCACTGGGCTGTCTCCAGTTTCTCCAGTCTCTCCCTGTGCTGGGAAGACCAGCTCTGGACACACACCCCAGGCACGACTTTCCACATCGGGAATCAAACAGTGATGATTTTCTTGTTCTTCATGGGCCTGGGAATGATATCCAGGATTAGCTGTTCCCATTCCAGGGATGGGGTGAGGCAGGCCAGCCTGTAGTTCCCTAGATCCTCCTTCTTGCCCTTCCTAAAGACAGGAGTGACGTCTGCTTTCCTGTGGGCTTTGGGAGCTTCTCTGCCTTATCCAATGGATTCCTACAAGCAGACCTATGAAGAGGCTGAAGTCTGCTCTCACAAAGTTCAAGGCTGTGCTCTTGCTTTTCACTGTCCTTCCCTCCAGGATTCTGAAGTCTACAGTCCCTGTCTCACTCATGACCTTCAGGATGAGGCACCTGGCACTCCAGTCTCTCAGACAGGGTGATTTTAGCCCAAACCTGTCTGACCAGCTGTGGACCCTCTGTGTTTTCACCTCCCAAAGCCAAATGGCAGCTGTTTGCAGAATGTCACCCTGTGCTGACCAGGACTGAGTCTTCTCTCGTGTCACTGAAGCCGAGGAGACCAAGGATCTCTGCCCGGCTCCCCAGGAAGCCAGGCTGCAACCAGGGACCAGGTCTGACACCCCTGGGAGCCCTGGGACAGACAGGACTGAGAACACCTTGGACTGCCTGCCTGCCTGCTCAGGAGCATCAGGGCACAGGAAAATGGCACGTGGGCTCTTGGCTCCCTCTTGGTGCTCTGTCCTGTGGCTTTGGGGACAGTGGCAGTGCAGGAGAGCAGTCACAGTGAGCAGGCAGGGCTCTGCTTCCCAACAGCAGCAGCAGTATCTGCCTAGTGTCCACCTTGGAACATCTCTGTGTTTAATTAAAGTCATTAAAAACATGGCAATCCAAGCAGATGAGGGCTGTTCAGAGCCCACAGGCAAGAGCAGGCTGGTGCCTGCTGCTGGCCTGGAGAGGGTGAGGAGCAGCTCTCTGCCCTGCTCCTGGGATGGGTGGCACAGCTGTGTCTCTGCTCTGGGCTGCAGGTGATCCCCAAGGCCCTGGTTTTGCAGAGTTTCTCGTGCAGCTGCTGCCCTGGGAGTGAAGCCAAGCCCGATGGATGCACACGGAGCCCCTGTGCCCGAGCCAGGCTGAGCCCCTGGGAGCTGCTGGCCTTTCCTGCTGGAGCTGCAGTGGCTGCAAAAGAGGGAACAGAAGTCAGAAGTGCTGCTGGCACAGTGTGGACTGGAGGGCTGTGGTCAGCCTCTCCCCAGGACTCGCTGACACCTGATGCTGGTGCAAGGCACAAAGATTAAATCTGTGCCCATTCCCAATGGAGCTCCTTTGCCCAGTGCTTTACACTCCTGCTCACTGCAAAGCAGTCTGTACCTTTCAGACAAAAGCCAAAATAAAGCTATTGGGAGACAAATCCAAGTCTGACTTTTGCTTTCCAGGATTCCAGCAATCCAAGGGTGATGCCTCTTCCTTGTTTGCTGCACTCTGCTGGGAGGTTCTCTCCAGCAAGGTTCTGCAAGCTGAGGAGGGGACACCTGTGGGACCTCTGTCACTCCCAGGGCCTCCTGCCCCGTGTGTCCTTTCTGCCCACACTACTGCATCACCTCGGGCTCCGTGTGGGCACAACTCCACTGTCCCACATCCCTGGGGTTTGCTGTGGTTTCCTCTGCTCACCCCACAGCCCCTCCCAAAACTCCCTCCCTTCACTGTTAAACTGCTTTGCATCAGCTACCACTTCCTCCAGTTCCATGTATTTTCTGATGTGGAGCAGTGTCTCATAAACCACTCTAAGGAGCCATTGTAATTCCAGAGAAATGCAATGCTCCTGGAAAGGAGCTTCCAAACCCACTGTTATTTTCTTTCCTAATTGCGATTTCAGTGACTCATCCCTGGTGCCACACTGCAGTGCACAGCCATTGTGTGGATTTTTACCCAATCTTGAGCAGTCACAATTCACTGCTCAAGTTTTCAGGCCACCCAAGCCATTAGGAAAATAAATGTAAAATAAAATCCTGCTGGTACAGTTGGCTGGCAGAGCAGCACAGCCCCTTGGGACAGCAGCAGAAGAAAAAGGCATTCAGTGCTCTCCCAAGCTGCTGTGGCCAGTGTGGCTGAGCTAGCACGAGCTGCTGCTGGAACGTGTGCTGTCTGAACAAGAGCTGATTCCCTCCTTCCCCCTTTCCCATTCCCTTCTCCTGCCCAGCTCCATCACAGCTCCATTCCTCAGCCCTGTCTATAAGCTGGATCTCAACCCTATTCCTTCCCCTCCTCACCTCTATCCCACCCCCTTCCCCTTTTCCTCCTTATCCTGATCCCACTCCCCACCTTTATCTCATCCCTTTCCCTACCCCATGTAACCCCACCTCAGTCCCCATCCCTTTCATCCCCTCCCCATCCTCCTCCCTATCCCTCACCCCATCCCATCCCCATTCTGTTCCTGCCTCATCCCCGTTCCCTCTGCTCCTGTTTGTAAATCCCCAGAGCCTCACCCAGCCCCCCCACACCCACCCACCCTGGAGGGGGAGGTTCCTGGGCACATCTGGGAGGGTGACAGCGCTGGGCAGCTCCTGCAGGAGAGGAGGGATGGCCTGGCACACAGGCCAGAGCTCGGTCCTCAGTCTGGCAGAGGAGACAAAGGCTTCCCTGGGAGCTCTTGGCCCTGGCCCTGCTCAGGCTGTGGATTCACTGCTCAGGATCACATTGGGCTGTCTGTACCAGATCCACAGTCCTGGTTTTGCCAGGGCCATTCCCCACCCTTTCTCCCCTTCTCCCAGCTGAGCTGGGAAGATGCTGACATTGGCCCTGAGTTTGGCAGGACAGCACTGGGGCTGCCCTGCTCCTCCCAATGGCAGCCTCAGCTCCAGGGCACCAAAGCCTTCTACCAACCAGCACAGCCTCCAGGGGAGAGCTGGCTGTGTTTGCCCTCTCTGTGCCATCGTGGCAGCTCTGCCACCAGGGCTGCAGCTGAAACTGGGCTGCACTGGGCTCCCAGAGCCAGGCAGCAGGGTCAGCTGGGGCTGCAGAGGAGCCTCCCCTCCCTTGGGCTCTGTGCCCTGCTGTGCTTGTCTGAAGGCCAGGCTGGACACCCAGACTGTTGGCCATGGCACAGTGACACAAACAGGACAATTGTGCAGCTCAGGCCCCCACCAGACTCAGCATCATTTGGGATGAAGCTGAGCTGAGGCCTCACTGTCACCTTCCAGGACTCAAAGGGGCTTATAAAAAACAAGGAGAGAGATGTTTTACATAGGCACAGAGTGATGGGACATGGGGGAGTGGTTTTAAACTAAGAGAGGAGAGATTTAGATTTGATATTTGGAAAAAATTCTCCCCTGTGAGGGTGGTGAGGCCCAGAGAAGCTGAGGTTGCCCCATCCCTGGAAGTGTTCAAAGCACATTGGACAGGGCTTGGAGCAACCTGGGACAGTGGAAGGTGTTCCTGCCATGGCAGGGGAGTGGGACAAGATGAGCTTCAATGCTTCTTTCAGTCCAAACCATGCCATGATGTGTGATCCCATTGCAGTGACACATTCTCTGGCTTTGCCCCAGAGTGGGCTGGAAAGGAGAGATTGGAGCTTTGGGACCAAGCTGGCAAACTGTGCCAGTGCCTCTGGGGCAGCACGAGGGGGAGTAAAGGGTCCCCCTGGGCCAGCCTGGGCAGCGTGACCAAAACTGGGCTGGAAAGGAGCTGGGGAAGGGAAGGGAAGGGA
>JAYDZK010000039.1:2614014-2671445 GCA_034509185.1 Euphonia xanthogaster | reverse complement strand
CCGGCCCGGCCCGGCCCGGCCCGGCTCGGCTCGGCTCGGCTCGGCTCGGCTCGGCCGGGCTCGGCTCCGTGCGGGTGGGAGCGGCGGCGGGTAGGGGGGGACTGAGGAGGATGAGGAGCGTGAGGAGGAAGGCTCCGAGGGGTGAAGGGCCGGAGCCGTCCCGTCCCTGGGGGCCCGCGGTGGGTGCCCGCCCTGCGGACAGCGCTGCGGAGGGGTCGCGGCAGGAGGGGCCCGGTGAACTCCCCCAGCCCGGGGGTGCCGCCCTGCCTGGCAGCGCCGGCCGTGCGGGCTTGTTCCGAGAGCTGCCCCACAGAGCTCCAGGCCGGCGCGGGGAGCGGGGCTGGGGCCCCAGCGCTGCCCTGGCCGCGGGGAACGCGGTGCTGCCCGGCTGAGGCCGTGCGTGACCCGGGGCGGGCACCCAGAGCGGGTGGGCACGGGTGGTACTGATGCTCAGGCTGTGGGTATGGCAGCACTCGGAGTAAAAATAATAGTGCTGCATGGGGTGTTTTAAAGCCATTATGGTTGTTCTGGATTTATGTTTTCTGTTGCTATAGCTGAGGACACCTCATTTGGATAATTAAATGTCACGGTGAAATAGGAGAACGAGGGAAGGAGACTCTCGTCTCCTGTCTCTGCCGCATGGATGTGCCACCCCCTGTGACGGCAGCGGGCAGCCCCTGTCTGTCCAGGCTAGTGCCAGCATCTGTCCCGCTCATCCCAGCCTCGTGTTTAGCTTTATCTGAAAGGGAAAAAAGAGTTGCTTTTTGCTTTTGATGCCTGTACTACGTGTGTGAACAACCTGGTTGTAAATAGGGTAAGTCTGGGTAAGGTAGTGAGTGTGGGTGAGTTATAATGACTGTGCTGAGCAGCTGCCTTCTCCTTGTGCTGTGTAAATACAGGGATAGGATACAAGGTGTGGGAAGTGCTGCTGTGCTAGCAATGGGGTATTTCTCATCAGTTGCTTAAATAGTAAGTGACTCTTCCTAGAAATTTTTGATGATGATAATAATAACATTACTATATCAGGTAGACTGAGGAGGAGGCTGAAAACACTGAGACTTTATAAATTTTTCTGATCGCATTTCAGTGCTTTTTCGGGACAGTCAGGGATTAATGTGCATGTTAGATAATAATCTCCTGCACAGGATAGTGGTTTTACCAAGCACAGGAACTTCTGCAGCACAAAGTCTGCTACCCTCTTCCCCTTATTCACATGCGATAAAGGCCATCTTTGTTAAATACTGATTTGTCATTCCCTGAAGGGTGTGAGAGCTGTAACTGATAATCTGCAGAGGCTGGTGGGTGTACTTGCAGCAGAGGTCAAAGAGGAGCCTGTCCTGTAAAGGGGTGGCTCTGACATGGGTGGGGGCTCTGTGTGTCTGAGCAGACCCTGCGAGGCCGTGCCCTGGTGTCAGCCAGAGCACAGAGCTCTGCTGTTCTGCTGCCCTGTGTTCCCCAGGGCCATGCTACATTTAATACTGGCAGTGGTTTGCTGCTCAGAAAGCCAGAGGTGTTCAGTGAGTGTAAGCAGAGATGTTCCTGCTCGTAGCGTTGCACTGGTATGACAGAGAAGTACCTGGAGGGCTTTGTGTGCCCTAAACAGAGGAGCTGCCTGTTCTCAGGTACTTCTGTGCAGGATCAGATTAATATGTTACCTGATTTATTTTTTTTTCTACGAGGGCAGAGCAAGTTTGCGTAACTGGATGTTCAAGAAACAGGTCTGCATTTCTCCTGTCCCATTTGTGATCTCTCTGTGGCAGGGCTGGAAGCTTGTCAGGACTCCCTGAAGACTTCTTGTGGGTGCTGGAGCCTTGAATGGGCAGGTTCACTCATTCTGTGCTGTCAGTATTGACATTTTCTACTCTCTGAGCTGCGTATCCTGCCTTTCTCAACTTCCTGCTGCTGACCTCAAAGCCAGTGGCTCAATGAGTAGAAAATAGCACTGTCATTTCTGAGAAAAGGGGAAGATAGGAAGGACCCGAGTCATTCAGGCAGACTGTCGGTATTGCCAGGCCTGGCATCCTGCCTGCCTCCCCACAGGCAGCCCTGAAGCCTCCAAGCCTGCCCAGCCCAGCGGGGGAGAGCCTGCCTTCCCCAGGGCTCCTGCTGAAGTGCTTGGCCTCACAGCCCTGCTGAGGGGCAGGCCAGTGCTGGGCTACCCTCACTGCTGTATCCTGGGAGCTCTTCCCAGCTGGGATCCCCTTCTGTGGAAATGCCATCACCACCGTGTCCTGGGAGGGAGCAGTGCTGTGCTCCAGTGCCTGCCCACAGCTGGCTGGGATTGCAGAAGCTTTGGGGAATGGACCTCCTTGGAAGCATCTAGGCTGTTGTATTCCTTATGCTGAACAAAACTGCTGTTTCTGTCACAAATATCAGAGAGAGAGATTTCCACACTAGGATTATAATGTATTCTTGAGGTATTATTTGGTCTTACCAGCTATTGAGGGCAGTCCCTTGATATATGGAAGTTTTTCAGCCCCTGACAGGGTAAGGCAAAGGCTTTCTTGGTTTGGTGACCACTGGGAGAATCTGGGAGTGGCCCGTGACAAGCAGACATAAAAGAGGATTTTTGCATACGCCCTACAGGCCAAGTAAAACATCATGTTAGAGCCACGTGAAAGATATGGAAAAGCAGAAAAAGTGAGAAAACATGGAGGGGGGTGGAGAAATCTCAGTCTCATTCCATTTTCCAGCCTATCGTGGAAATCTCTTCCTGAGTAATGAGATCTCAGCTGTAGAAAATGCCTGTATTTCTGTCTGCACACAGCAACATGGCTGTGCCTTGGGAGCTGTGTGCTGCTGCCAGAGTGCTTCTGCTTGAGGTGCTGGAAGATCATCCTGCTCTGGGTGGTATCTCCCACTTAATCCACCAGTGTTTCAGAGCTGGGGAAGTTTTCCTGAAAGACTGCTGCTGTTCCACAGCTGGAATGCTCCCAGAACAGAATAACATACAAATGTATTACCTGAATAACATACAAATCTGAATAACATACAAATGTATTATCTGAATAACATACAAATCTGAATAACATACAAATGTATTATCTGTGCTTACTAATTTTCTTGCCAAACTGTTAAACTGTTTGTTTCATGCTCTCAGTTAGACCAACAAAGCTGCTTGCTTTAACTGTTATTTGCAGGTCTAGTTTTATCTGACGATCAGATGTTTTCATTGAGTTTTTTGTTGTAGTTTTGGTATTTTTTGCACCTTAAAACAGTCAGTACAGCACTTTAAGAGCAAATTATAGTCATGTGTTCCTGGAATTATCTAAGGCAACAAATTATACAAAGACTTGAACAAGAGCAGTGCATGCCAAATCATTCAAAACTTGAAATCAAGATGTTGATGCTTCTCTCTGGAATTATTTCTGTAAAGGACTTTGCTTTTTGGTGTGTTTTGCCCCAGGCACTGCTGTACCTGGGCAGAGCCTCACCTGGTGTGTCAGCAACAAGTACCATGGCTGACACCACCTGAGGGGCTGTGAAGTGATGCTTTCCATCTTTGGTAGTTCCTGGTGTTAAAGTATATTTCATCTAAAGGTTTTCTAAAACCTTTCATCTGAAAAACTGCACAATTTCCCCCCCATAAAGCTGCAGTTCATGTAGTAACAGTAGCAGGGCATTGGATTTGGGTTTTTTCCCACTGATGCTTTTATTGTAGGAATTACATCAGCTTCATCCTTTCCTTCTGCCATGCAGGACATGTAGGTAAGTAGGAACAGTGGGCAGGCAGTAAGTGATGGGTAGCATTTCTGAAGAGGTTTGTGTGTTGGTAACAATTGATGAGACAATGAAATTTGTTTGTAGAAGGAAGATCCTGGTGTGCAATCCTGTGAGGGTGTGAGCGTGCATTGGTAAGAGTTCTGTGGAGGTCTGTGACTGTGAAGCTCCACAAGGGATGTTGCCTCTGAGGCAAAAACTGTCAGCATGACAGCCCTTTAGCACTGATCCTGGTTTCTGAAACCAAAATCACCTGGAAATGTGCATATCCATGATGGTTTTGCCAAGAAGGCAAGGCAGGCAATGGGACTGGGGAGCTGGGACGGTTTGTAGAGGCCAGTGTCAGCCTCAAACATCATTTGCACTTTCCATTTTCACACATGGGCAGACCTCAGATCTCTGGAGGGCTTGGAGGACACCAGGAGGAGGGAATACCTGGCTCAGGAAGGTTAGATGCTTGTTCATCCAAACCACTGCTCACTGCACAGAGCTGCCTGATGTGATGGCTTCAGCCACATGAGCAGCAGCAGTTGTTTTGTACAGGAGATGCCTGACAGCCACTCAAGTAAACATGGGGAAATGCCCCTCTTCTCAAGGACTGTGAGTGTCCTGGAGTCCAGGACACCTCTTAAGGAAATGGGCTTGAACAGAGGAGTGGGTTTTAGCTTTTCCTTTTACAGAACAAAGTTGGGCTTTTTGCTTTTGCCTAGACCTGCGTTTTGGAAATTAAAGTAGTTTCAAACAGCTTTTGTCAGAAAATGTGGGGGTAGCTCTTGTTCCCCCTCAGCTATTAGTCTAGGCTGATGGAGCTACCTGGTGAAGTGGGAGGGCAAACCAGGCAGGAAGCTTTTCCTGGAAGCAAACTGAACAAGAATGGAATCTCTTACAATTTATCCTTAACATACCTTTCATACAATCAGTAAATGGAGCTGACAAATAAGCTGGTAAGAGGGAAACATGGAGCCAGTGCCATTTAAAAGCCACTTATGCTCTTTTTCATTTGGATACTCTTCATATGAAATGTAATTTAAATGCTAGGCTGGTTGCCAGGAGCTGGATTGTTGATGTTAAATGTACTTTCCATTAGAGCTCTGTATTGGAAAACTACTTCCTAGTGCTGCAGGCATTGGAGGGGGTGGCTTACATCAGGGTGCCCCAGTTGTCCTTCTCAGGGTCTGGCCTCTCACCGTGCCCTCCACCTTCAGCTCTGCAAAGACCAGCTGAATCAATACCTGCCATACCCAAAACGTGATTGCTCCTGCCCACAGCAGTACGAGGTTCAGTGCTTGTTCTGCTGTCCTAAAAACAAGCAACTTCTCACCTTTAAATCCCAGAAATCTGCCAGTTGCTTTCGGGTCGTTGTAGGGGGTTTTCTTCTGTGTTCCAGACTGCTAATTTTCTTTGGTTTGTTTGATTGTTTGTTTAATTTACTAATCCCCCATTTGTTTTCATTGGGCTGTTTCTTGCACTGTTCCCTATGCAAGAGAAGGCGTTTCACCCTGTTTCAGCACCCTGGTTAGATTGTCCTTTCACCCCTGTGCACAGTTCTTTATTTAATAGATTCACCTGCACTGGAGATTGCATTTGGAGGATCTGACTTGCAGGCAGCTGTCCATTGGGACTGGTATTTCTTTGCAGGTGGATTAGTAGCTGTGAACACCTGCTGTGTAAAAATACAGATGGTTTTATGTGTGCTCTCCTCAGTTTTGCCAAGGTAACAAGGTGCCAACAGGTAGAAGCAGATTCCTACTGCTCTCCCATCATTTGGTCAATAATTGTGGTGACCATAATTAGTCTGACCTCAAGAGATGTTTGGGAGTGCCAGCCTTGTACGTGGCCTTTGGAGGAGGGAAAAGGGTGAAACTGGGTCATCTTGGCGGGCTCTGAGGGGTCTTTGTTTGGGCCCCCCTTGTGCTAACAGCAAAGTGTTCTTCCAACATGCTTTCCTTTATTCTCTTCATTCTTGGCTGTTTTCATGCATCATGTTACCCTTTGACCAAAAGTCCTCCCTGTCCAGGCCCCCAGGCTGTGCCATAGGGCTGCACTTACGGAGTGACATATCCAACAGCCAAAATTAGGCTTCCTGTTCCTTTTTTCCTAGCTTTAGAGGTGGCAACTTGTGGATGGTGAGACTTCCCCAGGCTGAAACTGAGGCTGTTTTCAGGAAGAGGCTGTGCTGTCACTTCGGTGAGCAGTGGGGTGAGCTGTACGTGTGCAGTGCCAGGCTCTGCAGGAGCTATTCCCACTTGGAAGGATCTCACAGTTGCAGTGACGTTCAGTGCAATTTGAGCTCTGTTTTTAGCTTGATGGATGGCAAGAGCTGCCCTGGGAGTGGGCTGGGAAAGGGGTGGGAAGCAGGGGACAGCTGTGGCACTGTGCAGAGAGAGTCTGCCTGCTTCCTCCTAGATGAACAGTGACACTAAAAGGCACAGTGATGGCTGGAAAGAATAATCAAGGAGTGTTGCAGGCTCTGTTGAAGCAGACAGTCTTCAGCTCAGGAGAGATGCCTGAAAAAAGAACAAGATAATAAATTCATGAGTGTGCTGGAAGAGGAGGATCAGGAGCAGGATCAACAACTGACTACAGTTCTGTAGCAGCTGCCTTGGTTTGCTGGCCTTGTACAAGGCAGTAAGTGTGAAGCAATCAGAAGTTTTTTCAAAGCCTAATGGTGAAATTTGTTTCTCTAAGGATTGGTTGCCAAAATAGACAAGCTACATATATATATATATGTGTGTGTGTAGTGAATGCAAAGCATTATCATTCTGTACTTACACCTTTTGCTAAGCCTTAGCCAGAGCCAGGTTACAGCAGTAGAGGGACTGATATTCTCCCATAGGATGGTGGTTCTTGCCTGTTGGTACCTCTGTGTGTACCTGCACATCTGGGGTCATGTACATTTTCTATACAATGCCATACTTCAGTGACTTCTGCTTTGCAGACCTTTTGCAGCCTTCTGGCTGGGGTATGGTAAGCAGCTTGTTTAAAAATGAAACCCTGCTGTTGGGGTAGGGGAAATAATGTTTACTTAGGAGTGTGGAGCAAAGGAGTTTGAATATAAGTTAGGGAAACAATGATGTACCAATGAACTTGCCCCTTAGCAAAAGTACTGATGAAGGAGGAATAGGCACGTGGTTTGCCATTCTCTTCAGATGGATTAGCAATTTCTCTGTTGTTAAGCAGAGAACAGACAGGGCAAATGCTTAGTTACAGTCAAGGGAGTCTCTTTGTTTGCAAGGAAATCTCTTTGTGAGGCTGTGCAGGGACCATTGAGCTCTGTAGTGGCTCTTCCTGCTGGACCTCCTGCAGCGCCATGGAAAGCAAAGGGCTTTACTGATGCTTGGCTTCTTTCTTCTGAGCTCTGCCTCTGAGAGGTGCTGACCAGGAAAGCCACAGGTAAGAGTTCTGATGCAACCTCACAGGGATTGGTCCTGGTTGCAGCTCACACAGAATTACTGGTTGGGGTGAGAATCCTCAGCAAAGCTTGGTGATACGTTTGACTAAGAGCTCAGGTATGTCTCTGAAAAGTATCTGCTTCATGATTCAAAGCCCTGCCTTGCAAACACATAGCCATGTGAGTAAATAGGGTGGGAAGTGTGCTAAGTCATGTATGAGGTCATGAGACTGAAGGAAATCTGTGTTATCACACAGCTCAAGAAGGGCAAGTAGGGATGTGTGTACGTGTAGCAATGACTGGCACTGAAACTGAGGGACAAGGAAAGGTTCTTTCCGAGAACTTAGGTTCCACATCTACCACCTGGGTTTGCTGAATGCCTTGATGAATTCTTCATTAGTTTCCTCACTCATCACACAAATCCCCAGTGGCTGCTGAGAGTGTTCATGCTGGACACTCTCTTTTATCTCTTGCCTAATCTCAGTTATGTTACTTTACCCTCAGTTGTGGAATGTGCTCTTCTTATTCTCCATCTTTTCCTCTGCTCTGTTGTCTCTGCCCAGGCATCTGTACAGCTGTCAGTAGATTCTGGCTGGTTTTCCCCTCGGTACCTCTCCCATATCAGCAAATGGAATCTCAGTTACTGCCTCCACTCCAAACCTGCCTTCTCTTCAAAAACTGTTTTGACATGGCTAACACAGAGCTGGTAAACAAAGGACACAAGTAGTTCCTTCTTGTTCCCTATGCTGCCACTTCCCTGTTTGCTCAAGCCACTGGATTTTTAACTCCTTCTGACCATTTCACAGACATTTCTGCAGAGCTGCTGATGAGCAGGTTTTTTTTGTTCGTCCCCATGTTTGTTTGGTTTTAACCAGGCTCTTTTCTTACCACACTCTTTCAGGAGTTTCTGAGCTGTACCAGGTACACCTGATCCCCATCTCAGCCCTTTCTGCAGGGCTGCTTTGTTACCTGGGTGGTTCCACTGGCTCCAAAGGGATTCTGGCATGTTCTCATGCTGGGGGCTTGCACGGAGGCCAGGCAGGCTCCCTGCTTGGCTACCAAAGGGAGTGAATGGCCAGTCCTGATGGAGAGAGGTGGCCCTCAGCAGTCCCACCCCAAGTCCCTCTGGTAGGGGAGCAGTGGGATGGCTGAGTTTATTTGCTGACTGAATTTGAGTTCACAGCCAGCTGAAGAATCACAGCATCTGTTAAACCTTGCTTCAGCACTAAAATACCAGTGATATTGAATGTAGATAAATGAATTGATGCATATGAAGGGACAGAAGGGAAGACTGACCTTTCCTGGAGAGGGTGGGCTGAGTTGACCATCCTCTTGGGCAGAAGGACTTTGGAAAAACTGAAGTAATCCAGGTGCATCTGCTGGAGCTGGACAGTGCTCACCAAAGCAAGCTAAGCCCAGGGAGTTCTTAAAGTTTATGAACAAAACATGGTCTGTTGTTTGCTGCCTTTGAATGCCTTGTGTTATGTGTATATAAAAACACATGTATTTGTACCTAGGGTGTGAAATTACACCCTTGGACAGAGAAGGGGGGCATGGATGGAGAGGTTATCCCCTGTCCAAGGAGCAGAAAAAGGGCTGGGGCTTTTTGATCTGGAACAGGGCATTTCCACAAGCCACCTCCCTGGTTTGGTGCATCCCTAAATGCAGGAGGGTGACCTCCTGCAGTCACCCTCATGGGGCAGGAGGCAGTTTTCCACAAGGCAGGCAGCAGTGCCCAGGAGCAGGCACAGCAGCTGTGCGTTGGGTCAGGGAGGCTGAGCAAACCAGGGGCTTCACAGGGCTGGCTGGGCCATGTCTGGGCACCAAATGGTTCCTCTGCAGCATGCAGTGGTCTGTGGGTATACACATGCACACACTCTCTGGCCTTGTTCTTTCCTGGAAACTTCTTTTGGATGTTATTTTGGGACAATTTTCTGGGTTAGATGAGCATTAGTGGCCTGGTACGTCCCAGTTCTCTAATTGATTGCATTGAAGTGAGTTGTAGGGCTTGCTGTCTGCTTTTCCCTGCCTCCCTGAAGGAAGAATTTCCTTGCTGGAGATTTCATAGGGGTGTTGCATTGTAGTGCAGTGGTTAAAGAGCCTTGAGTTAAGTGTATGTAGTGCTTGTCAGTTTTAAAGTCAGCAGTTAAGTGGTCTGGCTGGCCTAGCAGTGGGGAAAAAAAACAAACCATAAATAAAATTCCTGTAATCCCTGGCATTTGGTTAAGCAGTTAAAACTCTTGACAGAGCCACTAAAAGACATCATCTGCAGGGTATAGCACTGCCTTAGCAGTTAGCTGGGACAGCTTCTTTGTGAAGGGGAGAGGAGGGACAGACTCTGATCTCTTCACTCTGTGACCAGTGATAGGACCCAGGGAACGGCTGGAGCTGTCTCAGGGCAGAGTTAGGTTGGATATCAGGAAAAGGTTCTTCCCCCAGAGGGTACAGGGGGGCACTGAACAGGGAATGGTCACAGCCCGCAGGCTGCCAGAGCTCCAGGAGCTCTTGCACAATGCTCCCAGGCACAGGGTGGGATTGTTGGGGTGTCCTGTACAGAACCAGGGATTGAACTGGATGGTCCTTGTCCAACTCAGCATGTTTGTGATCCTGTGACTGTGCCTGGCACACCGAGAGGAGCTCTAGGATGAATTCAGGTGAGTGACAGCTGCAGCCTGTGAGTCTCAAGGGCTCCGCGGTGTCCTCCAGGGCGGGCCGGCAGCCCTGTCCCCTTGGAGCAGCCCCTGGGTCGCAGGCACTGCGTGGATCAGCCGGGCTGTGTGCTCGGTGCCACTTGGCACCATCGTGCTGGCGACCTTCGGGCAGGAGCAGCGTGTAAACCAGCGAGAGCCTTGGGATCCGTGCTCGGGGAGGGGCAGCCGGCGCTCCGAGGCGATCAAACAGGGGCTGTAAATTAAAAACCAACGGGCTGTGAGCACAGAGAGGGCTGTAAGCACAGAGCGGGCTGTAAATAAACACAGAGCGGGCTGTAAGCGCACAGAGCGGGCTGTAAATAAACACAGAGCGGGCTGTAAGCACAGAGCGGGCTGTAAGCACACAGAGCGGGCTGTAAGCACACAGAGCGGGCTGTAAGCGCACAGAGCGGGCTGTAAGCACACAGAGCGGGCTGTAAGCGCAGAGCGGGCTGTAAATAAACACAGAGCGGGCTGTAAGCACAGAGCGGGCTGTAAGCACTCAGAGCGGGCTGTAAGCACTCAGAGCGGGCTGTAAGCACTCAGAGCGGGCTGTAAGCAGCTTCTCAGCGGGCTGTAAGCACAGAGCGGGCTGTAAGCACACGGAGCGGGCTGTAAGCACACAGCGGGCTGTAAATAAACACAGAGCGGGCTGTAAGCACTCAGAGCGGGCTGTAAGCACACAGCGGGCTGTAAGCACAGAGCGGGCTGTAAGCACAGAGAGCGGGCTGTAAATAAACACAGAGCGGGCTGTAAGCACTCAGAGCGGGCTGTAAGCAGCTTCTCAGCGGGCTGTAAGCACGCACAGCGGGCTGTAAGCACACAGCGGGCTGTAAGCACAGAGCGGGCTGTAAATAAACACAGAGCGGGCTGTAAGCACTCAGAGCGGGCTGTAAGCACACGGAGCGGGCTGTAAGCAGCTTCTCAGCGGGCTGTAAGCACAGAGCGGGCTGTAAACACGCTGCTCGCTCCGCTGCAGGGTCTGCGGCAGCCGAACGCAGCCGCGGGGTGCGCCCGCCCGGCCTCTGCCCCGCGCATCGCGCTGCGCTCCACTCGCCGTGCCAAGGTGGTTCAGGGGTTTCTGAGCTGCACCAGGTACACCTGATCCCCATTCAGCCCTTTCTGCAGGGCTGCTTTGTTACCTGGGTGGTTCCACTGGCTCCCCAATCCATGGGGATTCTGGCATGTTCCCGTGCTGGGTGCTTGCACAGAGGCCAGGCAGGCTCCCTGCTTGGCTACCAAAGGGAGTGAATGGCCAGTCCTGATGGAGAGAGGTGGCCTCCAGCAGTCCCAGCACGAATCCCTTGGTAGGGGAGCAGTGGAATGGCTGAGTTTATTTGCTGACTGAATTTGAGTTCAGGTGGAATCCTTCGGTCTGTGTCAGCCCGAGCTCTCTGGATGTGCCCCTGGTTCCTGCTGCCCGTCGCCGAGAGTCGAGCACAGTGCTGAGCAGGCAGCCCGGCCGGCTTCGTGCCCATCCCAGTGCCATCCAAGGGGGATCCTGCTGGCCAGCCTCTCCCACTGCAGCCAGCAGCAGCGAGCCTGGCCGAGGCAGATTGTGCAGCTGGTGTTTCTCCCTGTGGCATGTGGGAGGAGGTGGGCAGCAAAGGGGAATTGGTGATCTGTCTGCACCCTGTAATAGAGGAAGGAAATAGCAGGGTTCAGCTGCTTCAGCCAGGAAGGTTCCTGAATTTATAGGATATTAACATACACTTCTGTTTCTCAGGCAGGGAGAAGCTTCAGGAGCCTAATGCAAGAAATGGTTTGCTTAGTCATGCTGCTTAGAGGTTCATTAAAATTGCAGTATTGTGACAGTCTTGTCTTCTGATGGCTGTGCCATGAGTAATACACGACATGGGTTTTATGAGCATCAACTCTCTGAGGTGTCTTTAATGTTGCTTTTTGAATGAGGCTGAGCCCAAGGCCCTAATTTCTTGTGGCTGCTTAATGATTTGGTTGTGTATGGCTGGAAGACTACACAACGTGCTGGGCTACAGTGTCATCAGGAAATTATTTACATACAGCCTTGCTGCAGAGTGGTCTGGAGGCCTTAACAATTAGCAGAAGTGTAATAGACATTTGTGTTTACTCCTTCTCCTGTCGAAGCTATCAAATGTGCCTGGAACAGGCTGCATTTTTCCATTGTTTTCCTTTCCAATATTGACAGAAACAGGAAATAAGCGCTTCTGAATCTCTCTTAAAAGCATTTTAATTCGTGAGTGGAAGCAGAGGGTTTTGCTTTGCTGCTGCAAGACTTAGGTCTTAGTGTGAATACCTGATCCATGGCTGGAAAGCAGAATGTTACTCCTGCTCAGCTAAACTTATGTCACTTAGAGAAATCACTTCAGCTCCCTCCCTGCCCCTGTGATAGGGTTAAAAATAAATTTGCTGCTTGACTAGGTGTTTTGTAGTCTGTTTCTCACACAACAAAGGGCCCTTGGAGAGCAGTGTGAAAAGGATCTCATATGGTCATGGATGAGCAGACAAAAGCAAACCACTTGTCCTGTTTGTTTCCCTCTTTTGCAGGACAGATTCTGCATCCCACATGAGCTACGATAATCCTCCACCGTACCCCGGCCCGGGCCCGACTGCCCCGTACCCACCCTATGCACAGCAGCCAGGGGCCCCCCCTGGCCCCTACCCTGGCTATCCCCCCGGGCCCTACCAGCCAGGCCAGCCAGGCTACCAAGGATATCCCCAGTATGGATGGCAGAACGCACCTCCACCACCGCCAGGACCAGTGTACGCAGACGGGCCGAAAAACACAGGTATGGCTGGGCAGCTACAGCACCACGTCAGGGACACTCTGACCTCGAGGTGAAGTGTTCACCAGCACCTGGCCCTAGTGGCCTTGCAGGAGGTGGAGACTTGTTTCAAGTGCCTGTTTTGTTTGCAGCTTGTTTTCGGGCTTTATTTTGCTCTAGTGTCTCTCTGGTTGTTGGAGAATACTGCTGAGCATCCTCACTGCTGATTCCTCAGGGGAATCCTTATGCTGAGGTTGTTGCACAGGCTTTAGATTTGCCACAGGTCTCATTCCACCTGTCCCTTGGTTGGTAAGTTTCAGCCAAAGGCTGCACAGTTAAAGCTTATATTATTCAAATGTACAATTCCTACTGAATTAATGGGCCTAGGTTTTCTGGAGCCCATCAGTATCTGTCCAAGTGATCTACTTATTCCTGGGCATTTTGGTTTTTTCTGAAGTTATTATCATTCTGTGGGAAAACCCTGATTTCTGGGGAAGAGAGGGAGGGAGGATGGTGCACCTTCCCTCTGGCAGCTGGCTGGTCCATCTGCGTGCCACAGTAGGGCACATTGGTATGCCCTGGCACCCACTGCTCTCCTGGGGCTTGCTGCAGGCTCAGGTTGCCAGAGCAGAGGCAGAGAAGCTGATTAAAGAACAAGAGCTTCTCCTCCTTTCTGTGAGGAGAAGCTGAGAGAGGTGGGACTGTTCAGTGGTTTGAAAAATGTGATGTGGGTCTATCAGGGGGGCCCAAATTTCAGCAGTGAACAATTAGTGTGAGTGAATAAGAACCTAAATTGAGGGCAAATCATGAGTTCAGCTTCCTCTAACAGAGTGAGAGCCCTGCCTTTGAGGAGGAGGGGGAGGCAGCAGCATGGTGATGCTTCCCACCACTTCCGCCACATGGAGTCAAAGTGTAATCAGGTTTTTCCCTGGGGTTTTGGATGGATAAGAGATGTTTCTTAGTACTGGGCAGGGGACAACTCCTTGTCTCCCATGTTGACATCTTTGGTTGGTGCCAGCGTTGCTTTTTTTGCTATAGCCACACAAAGGGATGTGCTGGCAGAGGCTGAGGGGACACAGGGGCTGTGGCTTTGAGACAGTTCTGCTGCCTTGGAAGCTTGAAGGATCTCATATCAAACTGGATCAGGGAACTGATGATACTGAATGTCTTCTACTCTGCCTATGAACCTGTGAAGCAGCATAAAGAAATTGGAGGGGACAAGCAGTGGAGTGTTTGAGTGTCTTTCACTGAGAGCCCAGGCTTGTTCTGCAGGAGGTTTGTTTTGTTAAGCCTAAGCTAACACAGCTTCAGCTCTGCAGAAGCAGCACTCTAACCCATAAATCAAAAACCTTCTGGTAAGTCTCATCCTTGAACTGCCTTCCTGCAGCTACGGGTGGTCTCTGAACCCACCTTGGGAGCCTCTGATTTGCTCTGCTTTTGCAGAAGTAGATGTAAAAAAAGTGATAGAATTACAGAATGGTTTGAGTTGGAAGGAACTTAAAGATCAGCCTGTCCCAACCCCTGCCATGGGCAGGGACACCTTCCACTATCCCAGGTTGCTCCAAGCCCCATCCAGCCTGGCCTTGAACAATTCCAGAGATGGGGCAGCCACAGCTTCTCTGGGCACCCTGTGCCAGGGCCTCCCCACCCTCACAGGGAAGAATTTCTTCCCAATATCCAGCTAACCCTGCTCCAAGTCCTCCCCAGGCTGCTTTCCATCCATGCTGCACCCAGCCTGTGTTTGTGCTTGGGATTGCCCCTGCCCAGGTACAGGAGCTTCTCCTTGGCCCAGCTGAACTTCATGAGCTTCACGTGCCCCCACCTCTCCAGCCTGTCCAGGTCCCTTGGGATGGCACATATTTCTTTTAAACACATTTATTGATGTCTGCAAAGTGGAGTCAGGTCTATAACTTTGCATTTGTCTGCAAAAGCTTTCTTTTTCTTCATTCTCCTTCTGTTAAACACCCTTCCCCTCCCACCCCTTGCTCCTTTTTGGCCAGTCTGGAACCTGATCTTTGTGCTCTGACACTGTAAAGCAGCTTTCAAAGAGGCTTTGTTTAAGAACCCCAGGAGTGTCTAGTTTAGAGTGGATGTCTCTAAAAAAGCTATTTTTTTATAAATCTGTTACACTAGTGCCATGTATCTGTTGGTGTGGCTGAACTACTAACATGAAAAATCGACATCTAAATTTAATCAAGGCATTGCAGTCAGCCTGGCTGGTCCAGTGTGATTTCATGTGGCTTGTCAGTCCCTGTGGTGTTTCCAAACAATTATCTGGGAAGAGCTACTGTGTGGATGCTTTCCTTTCAGAGTGGATGGTTTGCTCTCTACGTGACTTTACTTAATCTAATGAATTCAGCTACTCCAGGTAGTACATTAGTATTTCTGAGCAAATGTGTGTCCACAATGAAAATTAGGAGATTTGCTACACTTTAAATTCTGTGCTTTATATTATTTTACTGTGTGGGCAGACTGCAAAGTGTAGAGCATAGCCAATGTGCTAATGCTAATGTGTGGAAGTAATTATGTATCATAGTTTGGTCTTGAGTGGATCACACAGATGGAAATAATTACTGTTGAGCTCTCAGAATCTGATGGTAAAGTAGCATTTTATGGTGATGGTGTTGTTTCATCTTAATTTGTAGCCTGTCAGGAGTAGCAATTGTCACAGGCTGTCTACCTGGCCCTTGGAGAAGTCAAAAATCCTCACATGCCTCACTCTGTGTATTAAAGCTGCATCTGAGATGTAACAGGGAAGCAGCTTAACCTGAGTGCTGCTAGGGGTAGGAAGGAGAAAGTTCTTGCTTTTCAGTGAGCAGTGACTCTGCAACAAATAGCTGAGAAAGGGATGTCACCACCTTGTCAGTGTGCCACTGGATAGGGGGACAAACCTAAAGGCTGGTTGGAGGAAGCTGCAGTCCAGAGCAGCTCTGAACAAGGAGAGCACTTGTGTTCCCCTCTGCACTGTCTGTGCAGGGTTAGCCAACCACAAGGATGTCTGGGCTGCAGAAATCAGCTTGTGGTTATGTGTTGAGACAGTGGTGTGGCCATGTGGCTGCCATGTGGCCGCCCCCATCGGGCACTGTGGGACAGGGAGACTGCAGCTGATCCCAGTAACCCTCGGCCCCTTCTCCCAGAGGGGATGGAGTACAAGCTTGCACCCCCTCAGAGTCACCCCAGCCACCTCATGGTGTGAAAGGCCTCAAAGCAAATGTTTTTTCTCCACATAAAGGAGCAGCAGGCTGGAGACTCACTGGTGACTGGCTGAGGTGGCACAGAAGCCCTCATGGGTTTGTTTTTTGATGGATGGCTTTTAGGCTTCACCAGGTTACTGGTACCAAAGTCTCCAGAGAAACCCCAGGTCTCTCATCTTGCAAGGGCTCCAACTGGCCTGGCTGTTGTTCATTAGAAATAAGCAGCTTGCCCTTTGCCTTTAGAGATGGTGATGTGTATGGTGGGCCTGAGGGACATTATCCTAAGGGTGTCTGATTCAGTTTCCTAGCTCTGGGAACTGACCTGCTGATCCCTGTCTGCAGTTTTCTGCTGCAAAGGCTGAGGGCTGGCTCCGTGTCTGTCCACACCAAGTCCATGTGGGTGGGTGAGAGTTCCTGGAACAGGGCAGATGTGCCACGCAGTGCCTGAGCCAGATGTGCCTGCCCCAGAACAAAGCTGGGAAAAACACAGCTTTAGCAATGTGGTTCCTGTGTGCAGCATTGTGTAGGGAGCAGGTTCTTCTTTACAGAAGGGCCTTGCTTAAGAGGAAGAAAATACCTCGTTCCAGAAGATATCTCATTTCCCCACCAGTATTTTCATTATTTGCTATCAGCTGGCATAAGGAAACCACAGTAACTGCTGACTGGTCAGCTGGTACTTTCTTGTCTATGTAAATTAGAGGTGAAATGTAATGCAGCTGATAAAGGTATGCTTTAAAAAGAAGTAGAATGAGCCAGAGTACAAAGTGCCATACTAATTCTAAAAGCAGAAGCTGATGCTAGCAATTTGAGCAGTTTTATTTCTACCCCCCCTCCCTGTTGATACATGGCAACGTGATGGATGAGGCTGTTCCATGCTGTGCCAAAGGGAACCAGGCTCTGTCAGCAGGCACTGAAGGCAAACTGAGCTCAGGGTTGCGTCTGAGCCGTTGTACACACAGGCTGGAAATCTTAGTTCTGGAAGTTGATTACTTGTAGCAAAGCTGGCTGTGATAAGAGTCACAGTCACAGTGATGCTGTCTGCCTCCTAATGTTTGCCCAGCTGCAGGATAAACAGGTCACCTAGATACAGGCACTGCCTGCTGCTGCAGGGCTGCCTGGATTTTCCTCTTTACCCGTCTCTATGTGGAAAGGAGGGGATTGGAGTCGTTCTGGTGATGCTCTCCAGTGCCTTTCAGTGGTTAAAGGCACTGCTTCCCCTTGCTTCCAAACCATGTGGAGCTGAGCCTTCTCCAGCAGGAGTTAATTTGGAGGACAGGCTTTCTCTCTCTGTCTGTTGACCCTTTCTAGGTAGTCTGTCAGATCACTTAGTTTAACTGTTCCTGTACCTTCAGGAGCTGCATCTCCAGATGCTGGAGTTCTGCAAAAAAAAAATTAAATCTTACTTGGCAGTTGTCCTCTTATCTGCTTCTCATTCTTTACTGTGCTTTAAAACCCAGCACTCTCTCCTCCAGGACTGCTGCATCATCCCTCCCTCTGTTCCTGTGCACAAACAGCAGGGGCTGTTGGCTGGCAAACAGTGCAGTCCTGGGGCTGCTGTCTCAGCTCACCTTCACTGCTTCTCACCCCCAAGGAGGGAGTAATCTGATAAAAACCTGATGCAAAGAAAATTATTCCCAGTTCAGGTCCAGATCTGAAATCATGCTGCACTCAAACTGGTCTCAGGAGGCCAAGGCTGGCTCCAGTGTGGGCTGATTTAAATGAGGCTGCTGTTCCAGTCCTTGTCAGCTGGCACCAGGCTGGGTGAGGAGCAAATTGTGCCCAGCCTTTTCCCAGCACTGCACAGACCGTGGGACTTGGCCCTGGGGGGCTGCACAAGGAGGATCTCCCTGGGGCATGTTCCCTTTTGCTTTAAGCTGGGCTTTGTCCCTCGTCCTGTCCGGCACCCAGAGCACAACTGCAGGACCTTTGTAAGATGAAGTTTGTGCTGTGTAAATCCCTCCAAGCCAGGTCTTGTTTAACTCTGGGACTGATGCTGATTTTCAGGGTAAGCACTGACACAGGCTGAGGATCGTGCTGTTTTTAGCCCTGACTAAGATAAAAACATTTTGCCTTAACAGTAAATTAAGATTTTACTGATTTAAAAAAAATGTCAGAGGAAGTTCTCAAAATCTGTAGTTTTGGGAGATGTCTCTCATCTGTTGTAGTCTAAAAGCAGGCTGAAAGGTCTGAATTATTGTACATTTGAGCTGAGGGGAAGTTTGTTTCTCATATGACATGTCTCCTGTACACTTTCTAACCTGTGTGCTGGGGTTTTTGTGCTTTGGAGAGCTGGCTGATGCCTGCTGACGTCCTGCCCAGACCTGAGTACTCTCCTGGAGGTGTGCTGACTCCTGTAAGGAATGCTTGTGCTTTTTAGAGAGGTTGAACCCTTCCCAGACACATTGATTCACCATCAGTGCTGATTAGTATCACTTCCATTATCTCCAAGATCTCTTCATCCCATCCCTGTGTGTTCAGGTGAGGAAACAATACCTTTTTCAGCCCTGAGCTCAGCTGCAGGAAAATCTTCTGCCTGGTTGCTGCTGAGCCCTAACCCGAGCCTGGCTCCCAGGCTGGTGTGTGAGAGGGGAACAGCTCTGCCCAGGGCAGCACTGGCTCTGGAAAGTGCTGGCTTGGCTCGCCTGCACAGTGATTTCCCTGAAATGCGTGGCCTGCTCAGCTTCCTGAAAGCTGGAACAGCTCTCTGGGGGAAGCGTCAGAGCTGCTCAGCCTTACAGGAACACAAAGGCAGGAATTTTCCAAACCTGCTGAACCCAGGCATGTGGCCATGGAAGAGGAAAGGGCTGATACCTGCTCAGGGTAGTTGTGGATCAGTTGTTTCTGCTTGAGCCAGGCTGAAATCTGGGCTGGGTCAGCAGTGGCTGTCTGGTGGCAGAGGGGATTTGCAGGTGGAACTCTGTGGTATTTTCATTTCCTGACACCCTTGCTTTCTGCTCAGGTGGCTCTGGCAGTAGCCATTTGTGTTTGGAGCTGGGAATTGGGAAACTTGTTGTGAGCATTTTGCAGCTTTGGAAGATTTTTTTTTTGGAATTGGTTATTGAATTTCCATCTGGCTCAGGTATCTGTTTCAGGAGTGTACTGAGGTATTTCCTGAAATCTGAGTGTGGTGTGGTAGAGACTGTGCACACAGGGAAAGCCTCTGGGCAGGAAGGAGTCAGGGGGGCTGGGAAATAACAAGCCTGAAGCTGTTAGGCATGAGCAAATACCTCAGAGAGGAGAAAGAACAGTTAAATGCCTTCCTTGCCAAGGGAGTTAGAGCTCATCTGTGCCCAGGCTGTGCCCTGGAGGCCTCGTGCAGAGAGCAGCCTTGGTGGCAGCTCAAATGAAAGTTTAGTCCCTGTTCCCCAGTCTTGAAATCTCTTCTTCTGCACTTGCTGCCTGGGAGGGGTTTATTTCAGGAGAAGTGGATAGCTGGGAGGCCATGGCTGGGTGGTCCTTCCTCCTGCAGCTCTGGGTCTGCAGACCAGAGTGTGCATCTCCAAGAGGGGCTCAGGGACATTTGATTTCCTGTTGCTGTGACTTCTGCATCCCTCGGACACACTTGTGCTGACTTTCCCTTCCCTGGCCTCCATCCTGAGCAGAAAAGCTTTCCAAGGCCCTGGGTGAGAATGGTTTGAAGGTAAAAGCAGATGCACAGGCTGACCTGACTTAGCAATCTGCTGCAGACAGCACAAAATCATTCTGAGAGGTGGTGAGCAAGATTTCTTGCTTGCTAAAGAAGAGAAAACAAAGCTCTTGGTGCAGAAGTGGCTTGTGATAAAACCCACTTAATTGACAAGTGGGAAGAGGCTTATGGGTCCCTTCTCTGCTGTGCTCTCCCTCCCAGATGAGACTCTGGTATTAAGTAATACTCCTGCTCTGGCCAGCTGTTCCCATGGCAAACAGCCTTTCTGATAGCACAGGAAGGATTTTGGGGCTGCAGAAGCAGTGATTGGTAAATTACCCACTGCTGCTTCCTCTCTGTGCCCCAGGCCTTGCCTCACAGCCAGGATGCAGGTGAGGGGTCTGTGCTGGCACACAGCTGGGCCCAGGAGAGTAAACTTCAGGGCACTGGGATTTGAGCCCTCCCACCTTAGGAGGGTGGTGGGTGCTGGGCTGTGCTCTCCACCTCCTGCTGCCCAGGCACTGAGCCTGCCCCTTGCTGCCTCTCTGTGCCTGGCTGCCATTCCTGTCATACCTGAGATACCCAGGCAAGGGCCTGGCCCCTGGGCTGTGCAGGACTCCTGGGAGAGCGTGTGGAGCCCAGGGGCTCTCAGGCACCATCACCACCCCGTGTAGGTGAGGTGGTACCTTGGCAGTGATGTCTGGGTCCTGGGAGAGGATGGACTGATTCTGGCATCAAAGCCATTGTACTGCAGCCCTTGTAGACCCAGTAAAGCACTGCAGTGAGGGGCATTGCAGTCTTAAGGTCACAGTTTTAGTTTCTGCCAAACTGGGTGAAAAGTACAGCTCATTCCTTCATGGAGCTAATGATTAACATATCAATTAGGTGTGAGAAGAAACAAAATGTATATGCTCAAGATAAAGTAGACTGTAGATGAAATAAGAAGGTATTGTAGTATTTGTTTTAAAAACAAAGTGGGAGTTATTTGCACTGGTTTGTGCAAGCCACTGCTGTGTGATTACAGGGCCTGATACCATTTTCAGGGTGAGCATGATTCATTGTGCTCTACGCTCTTTAAGGCTGATTAGGAGCTGGGAGGGTCTCTCAGTTTATACCTTCTCCCATCCTGTTTTAGGAAAAACAGTGAAACCATCAAAAATGGAGCCTAGAACTGAGGGCTATCAAGTGCCCCCAAGAGAAATCACCCTTGTTTCTTCTCTTTTTGGGACCACCAGGCTTCTGTCCATAGTGACAAGGACCCTTTGTGCTGTAGGAGGTGGATGGAGTGCCCAACCTTGGCCAGAAGAGAGGCACAAAGCAGCTGATGAGGTCCCCAATAAGGCTCACCCTGGAAAACTGGGTGGCTTCAGCTTGGAGCCACTCAGACACTGAGGAATCTCACAAAAGCCACAATTCCCTTCACTGGGAGATTGTGGATTGGGTTTGGATATGGTGTTTAGGGAGTTGACACTGTGCTTGTACAGCACTAGTGCATGGGCTGGGAGGAGTGGGTGAAGCTGCAACCACGTGCTCTTGATGTCCTCAGGTACTTGTGTCACTCTGGTAGAGCCCTGAGGCCAATGGTCAGGTCCAGAAGGAGCGGATTGGTGTGGGGTGTCTCCAGATTGGTGAGAGGCTGGGCTGGGAGCAGTTCATCCAGCCTGACTTTGAGCTGGTTTTCAGCTTGCATGCTTTGGTAGCTGTAGCTGACCACCCTTCAGCTGCCCTGCTCCTCTCCTGTCCTCTGCAAGCCCCACACCCAGATCAGAAAAGCTGTTTAATGCTGTGTGTCTGTGGTTAAAATCTCTCTGGCAATTTGTGTGGGGACAGCCACAAAGCTGCAACTCCTGCAGCATTGATGTGGCTTCAAAGAAAGCTTCACAAACTGTGAGGAGGGGTGCCTGTCTCTCTCCAGAGCATCACCCAGGTATGAAAGTTTCCAGTGTTGATGGTGTGCACACTCAGACTGCAGCAGTGACAGGGCTGCCCTTGGGACTTGCTCTCCTTGGAGAGGAGCTCTGCAGTGGAAGGCAGCAACCTCTCAAATTTCAGGTGGTGTCTTTGGGGCATTCACTGAATTTGGAAGGTGAGTGAGTTTATTGGAGTACCACAGCTGCCTGCCATGGGGGAAAACCACAGCTTTTTTTCAGAGGGTTTTTACAGAAAGGTGCTTTTGCCACGATGTGCTGCTGGTTTAAATGGCTTCCAGCTTTTAGAAGAAGGAAGAAGAAGAAGAGGGAATAAACATGAGTGCTGTTTCACTGTTTCTAACAGAAAGGCTCCCCCCAAACCCACGGTGAGTCCTGGAAAGGCCGTGACATGGCTGCTGCCCCTTGCCCTGTCCTGGTCCTACCCAGCTGTTAGTGGGCAGCTGTGCCTGTCCTTTGTCCAGCTCTGGGCAGCCCCTTCCAGCACAAGCCGTGGCAGCAGTGCCAGGGGGCTGGCAGGGACAGGGACAGGGTGATGCCCATGGGCACTGTGACCCCCTTGTGCAGAGGGGCAATGTCCCACACGAGCCAGCTGAGGCCCAGCTCCCTCTGCACAGGCCCAGGCTGGGGAGAGCAATTTCCTTCAATATTTCAGCAAGTGTTTCATAACAGCACTTTGGACATGCCCTGGATGTGCTTTGTTAGCTGTCCCTGACACTTGGCTGTAGCTTAAAACTTCTCATGGATTAATCATAAATACTTCAGGCACACACTCCCTGCAGTCCTGGACAGCTGATTTTAACTGGCAAAGGGCAGCCTCCTTCTGCCAGGTGGGTCTGGATGTCTCAGGGCACTGGGACCCTCAGTTTTGGGTATGGCAATGCTCTGGAAGAGCAATCCAGCTCCCCCTGGCTCAGAGGTGGGACAGCTTGAACCTGACAGCTGGGTGGAAGCCAGGGCTGTCAGGGCTCCAGCACAGGGATGTCACCATCTTACACAGGACTCGTGGAGAATTTGGTGTGTTTTGCCTCCACTGATTGTAACGGGACCTTCTTAGAGCAAACAAACACACCAAAGAGCTGCTTGTTTAGTGCTCCTGGATCCACACGGTGAATAAAGCCCAGACCAAGCCCCTGGGTCACCTCTCCATGGAGAACACAGGCAGAGCTGCTGACATGCTGCTGTGTAAGGTCAGGGCTCCAAGCCTCCATGTTCTCCTTGCAAGTCTTCCAGGCTTGGCTTTGAGTGCAGGGAGGAGGGAGGGGCCTGACCGAAGTCCTGCCTGCCATGTGACAGATTCCCCTTGGGATAGGATGGGATGGGTCTGTGGTCCACCCTTTGAGGGGATGGAAGAGCAGCCAGGGTGCCAGGCTCACAAGCCATGGGCCTTGTTCTGCACTCCTTGTGGGTGTGGCAGAGGCTGGCCCTGGGCACAGCCCTGCCCCGGGCTGGGGGCAGGAACTCGTGCAGCCTCCCCCTGGCAGCAGCACAGGGAGCCAGGTGTCCATCAGGTCCTGCTCTGTTCCTGCTGGGAGGTGCCAGCCAGGGCTCTGCAGCTGGGCAGGGACAGCAGCTCCTGAGGGAGGAGAGTGTGTGGCACCTCCCTGCTCCAGCACAGCCTGGCACAGCACTGCCACCTCCTCCTGGGGCTGAAGGGAGAAGGCTGCCTCCATCCTGACATTCCTGGAGCAAGGGCTGCAGGTGCTGTGACAATGGTCAGAGGGAGGAGGGACAGCCGTGCCGTGGTGGTGCCGTGCAGGGGCTCCCCTGGAGCTGGGCTGGGCCTGGGCAGAGGATGCCTCTTGTCTTCTATTCCCCTTGATGAGAGGGAATCTGCCTGAGGCTCGGGCACAGGCTGTGCCCAGGCACAGACATTTGGAGTGGGCTGGATTCCCCGCTCTGTGCCCCACTTGGTGGTGCCGGGGTTGGGGCATTGTGTAAGCTGGAGCACATCATCCTCTGCCCATGGCTCTGCAGAGCTGAAGGAGTGACTGGGAAGGGTTTCCTGGGCACAAAGCAAGCCCAGGGGAGAGCCAGGCCGGTGCCATGAGCTGTGTCCTGCCCAGGCTTCTGCCAGCCAGCACCACGTGTCCAGCACTAGCTGCCTGCCCGGCTTGGACTCTGTGTGAGGGCAGGTTTCCACAACAGACCACAGCAATGAGAGCCAGGAAATCTGCCAGGAAGGGCAGTCACCTTCCTGCCCTCAGAATGATGCAGTTCTGGGTGTGACAGCCTGGGCTCAGAGAGGAGGAAGCAAAGATCAACTGCTCCCCTGTCCTAATGGGCCTCGGGAGCTGGCACAAAGAGCGAGGAGTAGTAGGAGACCCTGCCTGGAGAGCTCTGCCCAAACCCGGGGCCCCCTCCTGCGTGCTCAGGCAGCTGGCAGTGTGCAGTGAATGCCAGCAGCCTGCCACGAGCCTCTGGGCAGAGATGGTTTCTGTTCGTGAGGCGATACCTGGAGCGTTTGGGCACCTGCCCCTTGGCCAGGGGGTGTCGCTGCGCTGCCGCCTCCCGGCCTGTGCCTCGCGAGCGGAGCTGACAGAGCTGCGAGTCCCCTCGCGTGCGGGAGCGGCACCGGGCTGGCACAAGGACTGGTCCCTGTCAGGACGAGTCCCTGCCCTGTCAGCCCGGGGAAGGAGGCAGTTCTGTGTGTGCTAGGGCTGGAGCAGTGCTGGGGACCAGCTGCTCCTTCCAGGGGGCTGGGCAGTGCCAATCTGAAGGGACAGGCAGATAGGCAGATGTGCCTGCAGCTGGGGCAGTGGCACCTCCTGCAGAGCCGACCCGGGGGCCGGGCCACACCTGGCTCCTGTCCCGCTCTGTGTCTGTGTGTCGCGGCCGCCCGGCGCCGCTCTGAGCCTCACAGCCTCTGTGCCCGCAGTGTACGTCGTGGAGGAGCGGCGGAGGGACGACACGGGCGAGAGCGCCTGCCTGACGGCGTGCTGGACCGCGCTCTGCTGCTGCTGCCTCTGGGACATGCTGACCTGACGCCGCTGCCGCCCCGCCGCTCGCCGAGTGCTATGCAGGCTCCCCACTCCTGTCCCGACTTCTTTCTGTTACTGTAATCAACGCTCTGCTTTGCACAGCCAAGAGTTCCCGTCTGTCCGTCCTAGCGCCTTGTCGGGGTGGGGGGTGCACTCCTTTATTTTAGTAAAGGAAAAAAAAAATCCCTTTTTAACATTTCTAAGACTTTTGTTGTAACTTTGAAGAATGTGCTAATGGTGTATTTCAGCCAAGGACATTCTGATGAAATGTATATTTACCAGTTGAGATTTTCCTAGCCCTAGAGATGAAGATGTATGCAATGATTAAAGCCAACAGTTGATTTTTCTTCACTAGGTCCCGGCTGTTTCAGTGAGTCTGTCTGCAGGGTGGGCATCCCCTCTGGTGCTGTCTTTGGCCTCCTGTGGGCACTGACTGTCGGTGGGAGTCCTTGGTCTGGCACCTCCAAACCCCTCATCCCACACAGGGCTGCACAGTCAGGTTTTTATCCCTATGTTTTCCCCTTCTGGAACCAAGGCCCTTTCCAGCAGCTCCTGGGACAGCAGAGCTGGGAGAAGCACAGGCTGGGCTGCTGTGTGTGTGCCCCAGCAGCTCCTGGGGCAGGGCTGCTCCCAAGCTGTGATCCATCATCCCACACTGCAGAGCAGAGGCCTGCGGGAGGTAAATTAATGGGTAAGAAGAGAAAAGCCATGGATTAATCTAGTGCTGAGGATTTAGAGCTGAAGCTGCTCCATGCACGCCTGGCCAGAAAAGGGATACAAAGCTTCTGTCTGCAGAAAAGTGGGGAAAACCTGCTACTGGTTCCATGGGGTGTGTCCCACCCTGCTGCTCCCCCAGCCTTGGGAGCAGAGCCCCCCTGGTGTCCCCTGGTGTCCCCCCAGGTGCAGCCTGGGGGCTCTCCACAGCTCTGGGCTCAGCAGTGCAGCTTGGGGCTCTGGCCTGGGGCAAGCTCATGTGTTTGGGGTTGATTGAGTCCCTTGCAATTCCCTGTCCCCAGGAGCCTTCTTCTAGGGGCTGCCCCTCTGCAGCCGTAAGCTCAGGTCTGTGACCTGGTTCCGAGAGGCCCCTGCCCTGGGAACGAGCACTGTCACCTTCCCTGTCACCTCCGTGGCAGCTCGGCAGCTGTCAGCAATCAGGAGTGGAGTCCCTGGGTCACCCTCCGCGGTGGGGGAAGGTGGGACAGCGAAGGGCCAGCCCAGAGTGTGAGAGCACCCGTATGCCTATGGGGTGACAGCACAGGGGGGCGGCGGCGGGACCTGGAACCTCGGAGACCCCGGGCAGCGGGACCTGGAACCTCCGAGATCCCGGGCAGCGGGACCTGGAACCTCCGGGATCCCGGGAGCCTCCGGGAGGCGCCGGCAGAGCGGCGAGGGCCGGGCCCCTGCGCTGCCCACAGCGGCCACACGGTGGCGATGTCCGGCTGCGCACCGCCAGCCCTGCGGGGCGGGAAGTGAGCGGGAATGGAGCGGGACAGAGGGAATGGAGAGGGAATGAGGGAATGACCCAAGGCAACAAGAATGACCCGGAGCAGTGGGAATGACATCCTGGCACCGGCCTGAGCCGGTTCCCATGCCCATATCCAGGCCCGTGCCAGCCCTGCCCGTCTCCCTCTTCCCCCACCACCCCTCCCCAGCAGGACCTTCCCCAGTGCCCACACCAGGCAGTGAGTATTCACAGGATGAAGGCACAGCAGGGATGCCCAACTCCTCCCACCACCCCCTTTCTCCATCACACCCCTGCAGGGAGAGCAGCCAGAGACACGTGCTGTGTTTTATTAAGGTGGGTGGGGATCAACCAGGGGTGCCACTACTGTGCCCTGCGGGCCATCAGCATCTCCCGGATATTGTCTTCTGCTTCCTTCACGCTCCGCTCCAGGTACGACTTCTTCTGCTGCAAGGCAGAAACCAGAGGTAAGCCAGGATCCCCCCCGCCCTGCCAGCACAAACCTGGGTACCAGGGCCCAAAGCCACCCACCAGAGCTGGGGGTGCTGGCTGGGGCACCCACCACGCTGCAGGTGTCCCATGTGGGGACAGCAGTCATGCATTCCCAGAGGCACAGACACAGGGCAATGTCTACACAGACTGAATTTTGTTCCCCCCTGAAACCTCAGAGCTGCAAAAAGTGGGAGCCATGAACCTCAGGAAGGAAGAGAATCAAATCAGATCCTGTAACTCTTGGAACCAAGAGAGGGACTGACAAGCTAAGCCTCCTTATGGGGACACATCAAAACCCTCTCCTTGGGCACAAAAGGTTCTTTTTCCCAGCTGGGCCATTTTCTAACCCTATATCCTCCTTTCTATCAGCAATTCCCTGGCATCATGACCAAGTAAGTGTTTCCTTAATCATCTGTAATTAGGCTGGGCTTGGCAGGGAAGCAGCCCCAAGCCGTGCATCCCCAGATAGGAATTCAGTGTGCAGCGTTTTTTCCTGCTGGTCTGGGTGCTCCTCTGTGGCTGGAAAAATCAGCACTTGGCTCTTTTGACTATTTTCTCTGGGTTTCCAAACAACAGACACAACAGTCTCCTCCAGTGCTGCTGGGAGCACAGGCTCCCGTGCTGCCCATGTAAAGCCCTGCCCTGGGCCATGCCAGCTCCCAATAAGCACTGGCAGGACTGGCATTAAATTCCAGGATTCTCCACCCAGAGCATCCTGCCAGAGGCTCTGCCAGTCACCAGTGCCGGGAGCCCAGTACAGCAGTGCCCCCAAAGCCCACCCAAAGCAAGGACAGGTGAAGGGCAAGAACTGCTGTGCTGCCCTGAGAGCCTCACCCTGGCTGCTGTGAGCCCATGGGACCTGTCATGCTGCAAATCCATTAGCCCGTGGAGCTGCCACCACTGCCCCCCCCGTCCCCCTGCTGTGGCACAGCTGCACAGCCAGCTGGAATGGCCCTGCCATGAGGACATCTCTCCCAGCCCTGTTCTAAAGGCTGAAGGGTTTGTATTTAAATCCTAAATCCTGCTCCTGACAGACAGGGCCAGGGTAATGGCCCAGGGTTCCTTGTCCCTCTCCCTGGTCCCAGGCACGTGGGGTCTCTTTCGCTTACAGGAACTGCTTTTGAGGAAACCACAGGGAGAAGAGCAGCCACAGGTTCCCACTGCCAGTGACTCAGTGACACAGGAGCAGGACTCTGTCACCGCCGCGCTGGCCCCACGCTGCCCGCACAGACGTCGAGGGATTTCACACATAGGGAACTGAGTCTGAGGGCAGCAAGAGGACACAGGCCCAAAAAACCCTTGTGGCTCAAAGCTTCACCTCGCTCTGCTGACCAGAGGAGGGTGGCAGCAGCAGAGCTACTTCTAGGGGGCCATTTTTTACTAAAGCTTTTTCTAAACACCATTAAATTAGTGCATGAAATGGTCCTTGCCCTCCTGCTCCAAACAGGCAGGAGGAGACAGCTCCAGAGAGCAGCTCTCCACAGGCACGCTGTCCAGCAGGACTCTCAGAGCCCAAGAGAATTTCAGACATTCCATCAGGAAGCCTTGCTGGTGCCCATGTGCGCCCCACTTCCATGAGGACAAGGGACCCTGATGCAGCAGAGGAGCCCACAAATGGACTCACACTGCCCACCCCTGCACAGTGACCTGCTCTGCCCTCCCCATGGCAAAGGGCCTGGGTTTAAGGCCATTTCTGCACTTAGGCAGCACCTGCAGTCCCAGGTAGGGCAGGATTCAGGGAATTTTTCTTTATCTCAATTACTCTCCTTGGTCACCTAACTTCCACGGCACAAGAATCTGGGCTGGTCCCAGTACTTTTACTCTCTCCCAGAAGTTTCCAGAGTCCCATCTCTGGGCTTCAGGAGCATCCTTCGAGCATCAAGGGGAGCCCTGCACCCACAGCCAGGGGCTGCACACGCCCTGAGCTGTCCTGCAGCCAGGCAAGGAGCTGGGGCTGGCTCCCACTCCAGCCCATAGCCCGGATCACAGACGGGCGCCACATTTTCCGAGACACGTGGCAGAAGCGAAGTGTCTGTTCCCCAGGAAGGGGGAACTGCAGCCCGGGCTCTGCTTCGGTCATCACCAGAGCAGGAGCAGGAGGCTGCTGCAAGCCCCTCCCCACGGCCATTACCGGGGTCTAGACAGGAAACTCCGTCTCTCCCAGGGAGCAGCGCCGAGCGAGCGGCTGACACACGCTCTGCCTACTCACGCCAGACCCGAGACACGACAGCACAGCTCTGAAGTCATGCTGGAGGCTGTTCCGGTCCAGCCAGACCTGCCAGGCTGGTGGTATCTGTTCCCTGAACACCACCCTGCATCCCCAACCCCACCTCCAGCTTCCAGCTCACGGCTTGCATTTGCACCGCAGCCCGAGTTAACCCTATGTCCTCTGAGCCCTGGTTTGGGCCAGCCACAGGCTGCTGTGCATCAGCTGATGCGTTCCCCTGGGAAAATGTGTTTGCTGCTCCAGGAGATCATCCTCTGCCACCTGTGCCGTGGCAAGTGCAGCCTGTGGGAATTCCCAGGGCAAAGTCAAAACTGCACTGCTGGTTTTGGTCCCTTGTGAAACCAAAGGTGGCTGCTGCTCTCTGAAGCCTCTGGTTTCACTCCTACAGCTGCACCTGCGGTGCTCACCAGCCAAGGGGACATGGCAGCAGCCCAAGGGCACAGAGTAGCACGCTGGCCCTGCACCACTGGCTTTGGTGGCTGCATGACCTGCGAGCTGCTGACCAGAGCTCCTACTCACTCCCCACACCAGGGCCCTAAACTGCCCCCACCCTCCCCCAGCTCCTGTGGGACCCTGGACAGGTAAGGTGGGTGCCCAAACCAGCCCCAGATGCCACTGCCTGAGCCACAGAGCTCCAGGGAAGAACAGAGAAAGGAGAGAGGCTTTGAGGAGGCAGTAGGGGGAAGTTGCCACATGACACTGAGCTCCCAGAAAAGCCCCAGCTTCCGGCTGACAAGCAGGGCCAGGCTCCACAGGAGGCTGGGCAGTGACCCTGGTGTGCTGCTGTCCCTCTGCAGTCTTGCCAGGAGTGTGGCAAGGCAGTGACAAGGAAACCCGGAGGGCACGACAGGAAGCAGCTGGTGTGTCAGCCAAGGGCTCCAACTGCAGCAAGGGGCCTGTTCCTCCTCCAGGTTCACAACTCCCACAGCCACTTGCTAGAGAATTATTCTACAGAACTCTCTTGTGGGATGTTACTGAAACTTATTTCAGAGGAACAGCCTCTGACCAACACTGGCAGGCCCTGGCAGCCCCCCCGCTGCCAGAGAAAGGCCAGTGAGTTCCCATGACCCAGGCACAGCTCACTCATGCAGGGAGGGATGAGCCAGGGCTGCAGGTCCTGTCAGCACTGGAGAATCTTCTCCCCCACACAGCAAGTATGGGGAGCTGGACACTGCATGGGAGAGGGTGCGTGGGAACAGAGCAGGATTTGCAGCTGCAGGTTTCCAGGTGGACAGCACGCTCCACATGCACTCCAAAACTGAGCCAGCTGACCTGATCCAGCCCAGGACATGCTCTTGCATCCTCATTTCTTCCTGACACAGGCCACCCACCAGCCCTCATCCATTCCCTCCGCTGTGGTGACAGCTCTCTGATCCCCCTTCTGCCCCACACGGAAAGGGGGATCAGAGCCTTCTGCCTTTTGTGGGACACGAGACCAGCACACGGCCACTGCCACAGCCCAGCGAGGTCTGGGCCACCTGCAGAACACTGACAGGATGGCCCCAAAAGCCAGTGCAGCCAATGCCTCCCAGCCTGCTTTCCTAATTCCTTTAAGCTACTACCACTCCCAACAGTTCCTTCCCCAGGCAGGAAGGGCTGCAGCACTTGGGAACAAGACAAACCACAACCCTGATGATCTGTCTCAAAACCAGCGCCAAAGGAAGTGTTCTCACCTAAATCTGCTTTCTGCAACCAGAACTGCCATACTAATAGCTGTCTGGCACCAGGATGGATGGCAAGAAGATCCCTCCTCAGGCAGCAGAGCCAATCCCACCAGCTGGGCCTCCCAGCACATCCTGGGGGCTCAGAAACTGGACCTCTCCTACCCATGAGTACAGATGTATCACCAGCCTGGCCCACATTCTCCTCTGCCAGCTCTCAGGAGCCTTTTCTACCTCCAAGGCTTCCTGCAGCCTTCCTAAAAAAGGTGTGCAGGGCAAAGGGTGTGTGTGGCTCAGTGCAGCTACACGGACTAAAAACACCATCTCCCAGAGCTGGAGGGGCACCCAAAATGGGACTGACCACTCAGGCAGCCCCATGCGACAGGCAATGCACACCCATCTCCCATGAACCCTTCCCAGGAGGAATGGTGGCTGTCCAGCTGACAGCTCCCCAGACAGAGCTGCAGGGCCTGGCAGGGAAGGCACCACCAGCCCCAGCCCTGCCTGCCAGGAGGGGAAGGGAGGGCAGGGCACTGATATGCCACGGGCCTGGTGGGATGCAATGCCCATTGCCAACACATTCCCAGACACCCGTGGGGGGCTGCAGGCAGCGGCTTTGGGGGTCAGCCCCGGCTGCCTCTGTGTTTGCTGGTGTAGGAGGTGCAGACTCCTGGAAGCAGCAGCTGGGCTGGCCCCAGCCTGGGGCAGTGCAGGCAGCACCACGAGCCAGCCCTCGCTGTGCACGCTCCTGACCAAGGTGTGCTGGCGTGCCCAGCCTGTGCCCTGGCACGGGTGGCTGCAGCCAAACAACATCAGAGGAGTCGCCCTGGCACCACCCCATGCCTCAGCCCTCCCCTGCCCTTCACTCCCCATCTGAGCAGTGCCTGCTCCCTGACCAGCTCCGCGCTGTTTGCTTTTGGCAGCAGCTGTGGAAAGACTAGATTGAATGCAAATACAATTAGAGCTCACACCCCGAAGAAGAAAAGGAGCTGTGGTTAACAGAAGTGGCCCGTGGCCTTTTGACACGGCGGGAGTCACCTCCTGCTCCAGCCTCCCACCTCCGCTCCCATGGCATCACGCTGCTGGAGAGGCCGGGGCTCCTCAAGATGACGCACCCGGACCTGGCATTCCTGGCAGATTAAAGAGCCAGCATCCACAGATTCCACAGCAAGAGAAAACTATTAATCAGCTTTTCTTGGATGAGCTTTTGATGATCAAAGCACTGTCTTTCCCCCAGCACTGTGATTCAGACGCCTCTGCCTTCAGGGAGAGCGGCTCGGCCGCTGCCAGCCCTGCGTGTGGCAGGGCCTTGGCTCAAACCAGTGGCTCAGTGGAACAGGGCACAGCATTGTCACCCACTCCAAGAGCCCAAACAGCCCTGTGCTCCCAGAGAGAACAGACACAGCAGCCCTGGCCATCCATGCTGCCATACCCTCCTCCTCACAGGTGAGTTTCCTGTGTCAAGTCATGGTTTATTATTCAACATCGACTTTTGCTCTTCAAATTCCACTCCTCTCACGTCACCTCTGCAAATGAAAGAAAAGCTTCAACCTCTGACCTGCAAACACAGATTTGCTCAAGCCCAAACAAAAATGTTTCCATGGAAATTTTAGGATCTAGTATTGGAACATGCCTATGCATTTCAGCCTGTTCTTTTTTGCCCCATTTTTGTTTTTATAAAAACATAATAGTGTTTTTCTATGAACTTTTTTACACCCAACTTTTGAGGATAAAACAAGCTGGCAGGTCCCTTCCCAGAGAATATCTCCCTTCCCATGGCTCTTAGCATGCTTGGCTACCAGCCACCAGATTCTGGCATCCCACTCTCACACTCAGAAGGCTTCCGCTGAGGAACGCTGCAGTCTTCAGGCATGATCTCAGGCTTCAAACAGGAGCCCTGAGACAACTCATCCTGTGACACCTCGGCAACCCTGTGGCTAGCCAAGAGCTTCTGTATCCCCCAAAGTTAACTCAAACCATTTTTGGCATTGCCTGAGGGCTCTGTGGGAAAGTGATAGCAGATCCTGAGCTAGAGTTGGGAGCACATGGTTGACTGGAGAAGGATCTTCCCTGGGAGGATGGCAAACTGTGCTGCCTGTGCACTGGGGGCCAGGCAGCAGCAGCCTGAGCTGCCCTCACTCTTGGGGCCACCACTGCTGTTCAGGGGTTGGCAGTGCCCAAACTCCCTGTGGAGAGCAGCACTCCAAGCCCTGGCATGCACACCCTGGGGAAGGCAAACATTTTGGTCAGACTAAGCTCACAGAAGACAATGTGCTGAAGACACGTGCTCTGTTTATGGGATTTCACTCTGACCTCCTGAACAGGAAGGAGGTGAACCTGCTGAACAGCACCCAGCTGCTCCTGCTCCAGGAGAAGCTGAAATAGTGGACACCAGCAAGGGGGTGGGGTAGGTCTGCAGGCAGCCCTACGCCCTGATGGGTCCACCCAGCACTGGTCCTCACCCAGCTGAACACTGTGGCACATGTACACACTGGGAATTACTACTCTACAGCAACCACCAAATATTTAGATACATTTCAAGACTTTCCAAGCAGTTATTGCCTCAGGAAGTTGCCCAGAGTTTGCTCAAGAATGAATGGCCTGGAATAGGAAGGGAGCCCAGCTGGTTTCTGACGACAGCTGCTGACAGAAGCGTGATGCCATATACCAAAGAGGAGAAGTGATGATTCAGACCCTGGTGGTTTTCATCATCTCTTCCTTCCACAAGGTAACAGGGACCCACAGAACTATCTGGGTTAGAGTGTAGAAGAGAAAACATCAAACATACAGCTACATCTGCCAACTCAAGAGAATTCTTAAAAGCACCTGCCTAAAGAACTGCTGGTGCAAATCCACCATCATCATGTACTGATCCAACTGCAGCACAACCAGCTGGGCTTCCCCCATCACTACTGAAGCACCTCGAGGAACATACTCTGAAAAAGCTAAGCTGGAAAAACCCCCTTAATTTCCATTCTTGGTGCCTTCAAGAGAAGAAGGGGCAAGGTAAGGGGCAGGAAGCCAGGCTGCCTGCCAGCCTTTCTGCCCAGCCTCGTGGCAGCAGCACTTCACATGGACCCACTGTCTGAGCCACAGGACAGCGCTTTCAGCAGAGATGGAGACAGCTGCTTTCAGTGAGTGGGGAATGATGGATTATTCCAGTGAACTCCTGCACCCTAGCCTGATGTGAACTAGCACAAAAGCAAGTCGATGAGAACCTTTCAGTAGGTGGCAGCAGAAATGTATTATCAACACAAAGGATTCCTTTAGGGACACCCCTTCTTGGCACAATTCCCCATTCAGAGCAGTTTCTAGGAGTACACTGCTCCAGGTCAGATACTGTGCCCTAACCAGGTTATGACAGCAAAGTCAGGTCAAACAGAGAACCTGGGGAGGGGAAACTCACTCAGATGCTGAAAACCCCCACGCTCTGTTTCGGCGGAAGCGTCCCTCACCAAACTGCCTCTTGCAAAACGTGGTAAGCTCCCTACCCCAGTGCCTCAGTTTCTGTGGTCCTGCAGAGCTGGTGTGGCTCATCAGGATCCCTCCTGGCAGGAGGACTTTTGCAAAACCATACCACACCTTGCAGCTCTTGCAGTCTGGGCCAAGCAAGGCCACTTTAAAAGAAAAATCATTTCCATACATTTCAAAGACAAATCAGCAACAAAAGGATGGTGTCAACACCCACCTAGGCAGCATCCCCCGGCCAGTTCAGAGAGCCCTGAACTCAGAGCAGCCACATGCCCAGCAGCATGGCACTAGGGACAGAGCAGGGGGTGAGCCAGCAGCGGGGACAGCAGGAAGCGTGACGCTGAGGGCTGCCCTGCATACCTGGGAGCAAGGTGTGGCTTTGTACAGCTGACTCAGGCCTGGGTCAGGGCTCCAACAGGCAGGAGCACGCTTGCCAAATAATCGTTTCCTGTTCTCCCCAGGCGAGATGGAGGAGGAGATGGAAGCAGGATGGAGGTTTATCAGGCACAGATAATCCCCCTCCCCAGAGCTGCTTGGCACAAAGGCAGCCAGGAGCCACTGCAGGGGCCTGGTGACTAAGGGAAGGACAGCAGTGCTGGGTTTGTGACTAATTATTACTCATGCAAGGAGGAATTTGGAGAGGGACCCGCATTCAGCTCAGCTCGTTGCTTTGGATACTTCTGCAGCCATAAGCACAAAGGAGAGCTTTGACAATGAATCAGACCCTGCTCTAAAATGAAAGACTTATCAACCAACTTGGTGTTAAAATGATTTCAGTGTAACCATAAAGGCAGCTTAATGCTAATCAGAGGAAACAACCCATGTTTTCAGGCTCAGATGAGTAAATGTAGGTTCCTGGATGGACAAAACCATTCAGACACAGCAGCAGAAGTGGGTTTTTATTAATGCATAGTGTGTTTCACTTTCCTCTGAATTACAAAGGAATGTGGGTGGACTGGCAGGAGTTGCTTGAGAAGTTTTCTCTGTTAGGTTGCTGGGGTTTTTTTAATCAAGAGTAATCCCCCCCAAAAAAAACCCCATAAAAATGTTCTGAGATGCCTTTATTTTGAAAGCCTGTCTATAAGTAGCATAAAGGACTCAAAAGGAAGCAAACAACCCCCACATTAATTATCCTCTTGCTTTTAAAATCTACAATTATCCACCCAAAAATAAAGGTAGGAAGAGTGAAAGCAAAGTCATCAAATTCCAGTTCTTCCATCATAAAGCCTTTGCCCTCTCAGCTGGTTTGTGTGCTTACTTTGCAGTCTGCAGTACAGAGAAGACTAACAAAGAATTACTAATTAAACAACTGCTTGCAAAAATCTGGGAGTTTGAAAACTTGTTGCAGTGAGTGATTGCTCCAAACGAGAGATCCAGCCTTGCCACCGCATACCCACACACGTGATGATATAAATACAGGTCATTGCACTCAAACCAGCATTACCCACAACCCTTCTTCACAAAAATGTGGTGAGACATTCGTTTTTATAAGCCATCCCAGGCCTAAGGTGGCAGATGACCCCTCCAGAGAGCTGGGAATCCCCTTTCCCCTTTGAAATGTGAGAATTTCTTTGCCTGTGCCTATAATATTCCAACATCATGTTTTGCAACCAGTGACTTGTGCACTATTTAACACATGACAAGCTTCTTACACAATTTTCAAAGCAGAACATACTGTTATTTGATCTTTATCTAACAAATTTAACACAGGACTAAGAGCCAGCTTTTAAACAGATCCACCTCCTTCCCTGCAGATACTGAGGAACACTTGCTGCCTTTAAAATCTGCCAGGTGCTGGCTGCACACAGCTGATTTCCATCTGTCTGCAATGAAAGGTGACAACCACACAACAGAGAAACACCCATGAAGTTCAGCTGTAAGAATACAATCTTTTTGCCACCCTCATTTTTGACAAACAAGACAGACCTTGAGGCTTTCAACATTAAAAAGCAAGTGAAGTGAATGATTCCCCACAGCTGTGAAGGCTCTTTCTTCATGTAACCATCAGCAGAGGCAGTTTAGGGAACAGAAAGAATTAGAGCAGCATTAGCTATGCCCCAATTCCTCCAGTATTTACCTTAAATTGTGTGGCCACAGTGCAGTGTCACAGGGCCTCTCCACAAAGCAGGATTTTGTGCTGGTAGCACTAGCTCTGTGTCCATTACCACTCTCAACCTCCTCAGTGTTTTGTCATTTTGAAGCCTATTTTTCTCATTGCTCAGAGTATCTTTCATTTGAAAAATCAGGAATGAGAACACAGATTCTCCTCCCTCTAAGACAGCCTGTAAATTATAGGGAAAAAAATGAGCTTTGGCTACTCCCTTCTTCAAAACAAGGCTCTCATGGAGGGCAGACCACTGGTAACAGCTCTGCCCATGCAGGCTGTGCTCCGCTCTCCCACGGGAGTGCCTGTGGATGCTCCACAGCTGACAGGCAGGCAGCTGGACCACCCATGTCCTCAAAAAGCAAACTAAGCCTGCAGCTTTGCAGCCTGAAACACAGGAGCAACCCTCAGTGAGGGAACAGCCTCAGACACGGGATGACACCAGCCAAGAGAGTCAAGATGAAACACATTTCCCAGGAACGTCACCAAGTCCAAACGTCTGTGTGCAGAAGGATCTGCCCAGATGCCCACAGCTGCCTCTGACCCCCAAAGCCATGCAAGATGCTGGGTTTGGCCTGGCCTGGTCCCCACTGAGGGGCTGTGCAGCTCATCTTCACCCTAACATCCATCATTTGTAGAGATCCCATAGCTTCCTCCTAAAATGTCCACGCAAGCCCAAATACTAATCCTACATGGTAAACTCGCTTTATACTCCACCTGTCCCCACCTTAGGCGTCCTGCCTCCCTCTGCAGCAAGCAGAGGGACTGACCTTGTCTGTGCACACGCAGGGAAACAAGGGGCAACTTCAGTGACAACGTGTTTAAAATCCTGCTCCTGGTACGTGCGCACATGCCAGCCACGGAATGAGGGAACAGCACCCTCATCCAAAGTAGAATCTGCTCCAGGCTAATGCACAGAGAGTTATTCTTGAGGCTTCCCCTCTCCAAAGCAAACAGGAGCATTCCTTATTTCCCTCTGGTTAGTTAAAAAGCCCACCACACATTCCTGGGCACTGGCCTACCCCAAGCAAACCATGTGATGAGAACTTCTGCCCCATAAATCCCTGGAAGAAACTGGTCTAACTTGGGAACAGCCTAACAATTGCTACCTTCTGATGAGCATTTTGTGGCCTGCAAAGAGCACCACAAATCTCAAGAGACCTGTTTTCACATCGTTAAAGCCACCCACTGAATTGGCCTCCATGCTGAGGGTTTCAGTAAAAAACGAAGGGGAGTTGGAGCACGCTGGAGGCTGGGACCACACCGAGCAGGTCCACCCCAGCCATACCTGCCCCAGGCTCCAGTGCTTCTCCCCAGCCACACCTCACCTGCCAAAATCTTTGTTCCCACAGGGGAAGAAAACATTGCTGTGGCAACTGTCAGAGCCGACTCATCGCAGGGGGGGCACGGCCACTCTGCCTCAGGGCTGCAGCAAAGCCATTTTAAAGCTCCCAGAAAAAGAAGATTAGAGAAATGGAAGGCACGAGCAGAACTGTGCTCAGGCAACACCAGGGAAGAAGTCAGTGGTCACCTTAAGGCATTTCAGTGCAGTCACTGTGTAACTTCACCAGCTTTGCAAACATCACCTGAGGCTTTAAACAAGGAGCACAGCAGTGTTTGAGAGCACAGTGTTCCTTCCTCCACCAGGAAGGAGAGCAAAGACATTTTCTGCGTGGGATAGGGAAATTGGACATGGTGTTTTAGGGCTCGCATGAAGGATTTCTGAATTAGAAATCAAGCCTTTAGGTACAGCTTTCTTGATTGTATTTTCTACTCCAGGCAGCCAGAGAAGAAACCAACCAACCCTTTATCTCAGCAGCAGTAAACTTTCAGTCTCCCACAGGCATGTGAAAGAATTGCCTGGGAAACAAGCACACAGCTATGCTGTGGTCAGAGTTTAAAACCAAAATCCAATTTCCCCAGAAAGCTGCAGGTTGCTTTTGCCCTTTTCCCGAAGGAGCTAAATTCAGTGGCACACAGCAGACGGAGCTGCCCAGCAGAGCCTCCCCCTTATTTGTTATTTTTAGCAATTTAGTCTGACAACGCCTGACAACTAAACAAGCTGAATATAGCAGGAGAGAAGGGGACTATCAGATATTATCGGAGAAAGCACACGGTGATAATCACTTTCTCCACCCCTAATGAAGAATCAATTTTCCATGTCTTTATAACATCATAGAGTTTGTTCTTTTTAAAATGCCACATTTAAAAACAGAATCCATCTAGGGCTACAATGGAAACGGATAACATTTCCTGAAACAAAGCATTGTTCCACCCCTCACATATCATGTTTCCTTAAAAACAAGGGAAGAAAAACATTACTTGGTTTTTCTCCTAATACTGCACAAACATTGCTGAGCTAAAAAGAGTCTGTGCTCATCCCTTTAGAATGCTTTCAAAATAGATTTAACACATACCCCTTGTACCGTGAAACACAACAAGAATTTGATAGTATCAGGACTGGAAAAATCCAATCCTGCTAAGCAGGACGTGTCCCATGCCAGTGAGCGAGGGAGCTGATGGCACCAACCTCGGGAGGTTTGGGTAAGCCCCGTTGGCACAGCCTGCCAGCAGGCACAGCTACTGTGCCAGCAAGCCTGGGCAGTGTGTTTGGATTCCAAAGGATTAGATACAAGTTGTGAAGTTCAGAAAGCCACACAGGTGCATATGGAGTTGGCAGGCTGAGAACATTGGGGCTCTTCAGCCTGGAGATGAGGAAACATCATAGCACCTTCCAGGACCTGAAGGGGCCTACAGGGAAGCTAGAGAGATACTCTCCATCAGGAACTGGAGTTTCAGGACAAGGAACAATGGGTTCAAACTGAAAGAGAGGAAATTTAGAGGGGAAAATAGAAAGAAATTCTTTACTAGTTGAGGATGGTGAAGCCCTGGCACAGGTAGCCCAGAAAAGCTGTGGCTACCCCATACCTGGAGAGACCTGGTCTAGTGGAAAGTGCCCCTGCTCATAGCAGAGATCTTTAAAGTCATCCAAACCTTTCCAATGAAATCCATTCTATCATTTTATACATACATATATATATATATATATATATATATATAACAAGCAGGGTAAAGCTCCCTTTGGTTTTCTTCAGACAACTTCTGCAGAATAACTAACTGCATCATCCACACCCAGACCCCTCGGTGCTTTAAGAACACAGCTCCTCTCACCAAGCATAATGTGTGTCCCAGCCAAGCCTTATTCTCCCAGCCCTTCACAAGGACAGGTCTGGCTGTCCTTGCTGCAAGGAAGCCCAAACCAGCAGCATCCCATCAATTTTGTGATGCTGCCTGGAAAAATACAATGCACTGCTTTAACAGTAGAGAAACCCAAGAGAGAGAAGCAGGGAAAGGGAATGACTGCAAGCATGTACTGCAGTGGAATGTCAGAGGGAGAAGAGAGACAAAACTCCTCACAGTTTTCAAAATTCACTGGCAGCTGTGAATGTCAGCAAAACCAGCTCACACCTCTGAAGCAAATTAAAGACACATTTTCAGGAACAGGCAGCTGGAGATCTTGCTATGCAGCTGGATGGACTTCCAAAGAGCTCAGCAGTGAACCCAGCCCTCCTCTGCAAACTCCTCTGCAAACAGCACCAAGGTAGAGGGGAGAGCATTTCTCAGAATCAGGAATGTACCAAAAAATACACATTTCACAGTAAGGTCATCATAGCAAAGCACAATTGCCTCGAGCTCAGCTATGTGAGTAATGAGATCAGCCACACCATAGGGTACTGGGGGATTACTCTGACCAGCCTTATTTAGCTGTGCCAAGTGAGAAATGTAAGTCATAAGGTAGTTAACAATGTAAAATATAAACCTAAGCTTTAAAACCCTTCCAGTTTTAATAATGAATGGAGAGATGTTTAACCTTTCTTGGTTTGATATTTATTTTACAACGATGTGGTGGAAGCACAAGGTCACAAAGTTTCACATTCTTTCCTGCTTCGGTCACAACTTGTTTTCAGGACAGCAAAATCCCCTGCTCCTGTGATAAGTGCTCTCTGAGTTGGACCCAGGTATTTCCCCTGAAATCTCAGTTTCCAGCAGTTGTCAGCCTAAGTGCTCATCCTCTTCCATGGGGAACCCCAGGCCTAAGGAAAACCCTCTTCACAAAACTGCCACAGCCAGCTGGAAGCAGATCAGTTAAAATATGGACTTGAATGTTTACTTAACACAAACTTTTGAAAGTGTTGGCATTCTGAGCCCTACTACTCATGATTAAAAAGAAAAATCAACCCATGTGGCAACCACCCTTCCACTCCAACCACCTTTTGAGACAGTCTCAGTTTGGAGACTATTGCTGGAAACTTCAACTCAATGATCATAACCAGAGATTCAGCAACGAAGCAGAAAAACACATTTGTGAAGCAGCCAGTTCTGAGGCTTTGTGTAAGAACAGCAAGGTTATAATTTGTGGGAAATTCCACCCATTCTGCTGAACTCAGTGATCAGGAAGTTCAGGAGGTAAGATAATTCCCCACCAGGAACAGGAAGAAACCCAGATGGCACAGCTGAAGGGCACAGTAGCCAAGAAGCTGACCACAGCCTGCTGCAGCTGGCAGCAAGGGACCCCAGTTTATAAACAGGCTGCCAGCCACATTCCACCTGCTCCCAAACCCAGAGGTGCTGCCAGCCACATTCCACCTGCTCCCAAAGCCAGAGGTGCTGCCAGCCACATTCCACCTGCTCCCAAACCCAGAGGTGCTGCCAGCCACATTCCACCTGCTCCCAAACCCAGAGGTGATGCCATGAAGTCCTCCAGCCACAGCTGCAGGGCCATCTTTGCACAAAGCCACTGGCATCTGGGATGGCTCCAAAGAAGCAAGGATACAACTGCTTTTACCACATAACCCTACAAATGACTGTGCCTTGCCTTGCCCCTCAGTCACACAGCCTGTCCACAGAGCACTTGTCTGGCCTGTGCAAAGAGAGTTCTCATGGGCAGAAACACAAATCCCCTCAGAGTCTGGCACAGGCAACACTCCAGGCAACACAACATCTGGGGATGGGCTTGCTCCACAGCTTCTCAGGCAGACTGAGTTTTAAGAAGGGATTAAAAAAATACAGACTCAACTTCTGCTTTAGTGTAAGCAGGAGACAACAGAGACGGAACTGCACAGGTCTGAGTGGGTTTGAACACAGACTTCCTATTCCTGCCTGTCCCTACTTATTTAGCCTCCACTTCACTTTCTCCAAAACAATAACAGATGGGAAAAGCAGCTTGGCACAAACTTGGTCTTTGCTTTCTCTGTCATTCCCAAAGACCAAGAAACAGGGGGTTGCATTAATGATATTTGAGGAGAATTATAAAAAAACCACACACTAACAGCCTTGGAAAAGTACATTTTGCACTTCTTCTCAGAAGAGCTGTAAGCTGCAGACGCAGCCACGAGAAGATAGTCAAGATTGACCAGATAGCCTGGCTGAACACTGCAACTTGCGCAGACGCTGCTTCTCATTTCCTAGATATCCCTCTACGCCTCGAATACTGCAACCAGATAAACACAAGATCACAGAAGTGCTCTGACCACGCTGTCAAAGCAAAGTTCCATCTCCCCACAGATCTGCTCTTCAGCAGCAGCCCCAAGCAGATGCCTAAGGGCAGAGAGTAAGGACAGGGCAGGCTATATGGTACTTCCTCCCCATACTTTCCCACCCTCCAGACATTTTTAGCTCAGGGACTTCCTGAGCAGGATGCCATTTCTACATATTTGGTAATTCTCAAAGGATTTCTCTTCCATGAATTTGTGCAATTGTTCTGAGCCAGTGTAACCTCTAAATACCCACAGCAGTGGCAAAATTTTACATCACTTATCTGCTGCAAATAACCACACAAACATCCTTCTGCTTGTTTTAGACCTTGCTCTTACTAATCTCCTTTGAATGCCTCACTCCCAATTTTCATACCAGGGCACAGAGGCAACAATCAATCCCTACTGGTTTGTAGATCTAGGGAAGGAACCAAGTGCCTTGAGTTACTTGTAGGTTACTTGTAACAGGCTCTCTGTAACAATCCTTCAGCATGAAAAGTGCCAGATAAAAACAAGAGATGCAGCAAAGAGCATCTTGTAGACCTTTAATGTTTTACTTTCATCATCACTTGCCAAGAACTTACCTCCAACTCCTTAATTTTCTCTTCAGCTATTCTCTGTTTTTCTAAGAGCTGATTGTGAATGACTCCTTTAGGCTGAAGAATAAACCTACAAGTGAAAAAGAAGAGTCAGAAAAAGTTGGGTGCTTTTTACATCAGTGTTCACCAGCTGTGCACCAAGTCAAACTAGAGCCACCCCTGCTGAGTGTTCATCCTCCCTCCCATGCTCTGGACAGACAGGAGAAATTGCTCTGACAGCTCCTTAGAGCCCTCCAGGCTGACCCCAAAGGCTCACCAGCCTCACCCATGCTCTGGGAGGATGAACATGGACACAGAGATCTCCCTCTACCATTCAGTGTCCTCGAATGATCTGGAAGCAGCTCTGGCACACAGCCAGCAAGGGGAGTCTGTCAGCACCTTGCCTTCATAGGGATTTAAATCAGTTGATGGCACAGAGTCAAGGAAGACTCTTGACAGGTAAGAGCTGTTTATTAAGGGTTTAGTGCTCACAAGGTAAACAAACCCACACAATAAAACCAAAGCTTTCCATAGGGAAAGGCTGAGGGAGTTGGAATTGTACAACCTGGAGAAGAGCAGGCTCTAGGGAGACCTTACTGCAGCTTTTCAATGTATAAAAGGGGCTGACATGAAAGACACTGAGAGGCTTTTTACCAGGGTCTGTCATGCCAGGCAATGGTTTTAAACTGCAACAGGCCAGGTTAGATCAGACATTGAGGAGAAATGTTTCAGACTGAGGATGGTGAGGAGCTGGCACAGGCTGCCCAGAGAAGCTGTGGCTGCCCCATCCCTGGAAGTGTCCAAGGTCAGGCTGGACCCAGCTCAGAGCAGCCTGGGATAGTGGAAGGTGTCCCATGGCAGGGGGTGGGACTGGATGGTCTGTGAAGAACCTTTCCAACCCACCCTTCTGTGATTTGACAAACCAGAGACAGAGCTTCCAGGAGAAGCTGTGGAACTTTCCCAGCTCCCACTCCTCAAGCCTTGGCTTTAACCCAAGCCCTCACTGATCTCCAAACTTCTCCACTTTCACCAGCCAAAGGGTTCTTCTGGGAGGTGGGAAGTGGCTGCTTTTAACTGAAGTTGTGGCCACTGGTTTCCACTTGTTCTGTTTTCAATTGCCAAAGGGATTTGAAAGATGCATCCATAACATCTGAGTCCTGCTTGCCAACAAGGATAAAGGTGCCTCAGAGAAGCCTCTGAAGGAGCACCAAACATTCAAAGCAGCTCTCCAGCACATGGCACTGGCATCCCACAAAGAGGTAAAGGACAACAAAGTTCAAACAAATTTTAGGAACCCTTCATGGTTGCTTTTCATCCTTCCAGACATAAAGAATGCACAAGCTGCAGATTCACCCCCTTCCCTACTTAGAAAGTCCCCCAGGGGATTTAGAAGGAGCCTCCATGGGTCATACCAACGAGGTCAAGGTCTCCTCTAGCACCAGCTAGGGTCAGTGTCTTCCTGCCAGGTGACAACAGCTCACGCTCCAACAGTTAAAATGAGCAGCTTTAGACAGGGCAGAATCAGAGTGCATTCCCCGTCTGCTACAGAAAAACCTGAAATCAGTTTGCAGAGTCATCTCCCACGACAAATGACATTATTAAAGTGTTTGCTCAGTGCCTGGTGAACACAAACACGGATCTGCCACTTGGCTGGAAACCCAGTGCCCTCTGCATCAGTAACCCAGCCAAAAGGAAAAGTACCTGCCACACACATTCCTGAAATGCATGGGAGGAAAACCGTGGATAATTATAATAGGTTTCCAATTAAAACTCTCTTTGGGGTTGCTATTAACTGAACACAGAAGCGCCTCCTCCTCCTCCCACTTCTTTCCTTGTTCTGCTTCACCTCCTCTTCTCCACAGGAACTTCCACTACATCTTTTATGTTGCAATTTTCTCAAATCTCTCTCATTTTTTCCCATCTTGGCTCATGCTTATTGCTGGCATCATCTTTGCTGTCTACTCCTGTTCTTACCAACACAGCTCACTAAGACTCTCTTTATCCCCTCAATCCCCTCTTCCTCAGTCAGACTCTTTCTGTCCCCTCAATCCCCCCTTCCCAATGGAGGTGTCCCCACCATTCACCTGCGCACAGTGGTGATGGTTTGGGGTCCTGGCATACAGCAGACACTGAAATAACAACACAGGTAATTTGTGAAAATCAAGTTCAAGACCATCCTTCTAGGAAAGAAATAATTTTCATTGCTGTTAGATAGAGAGCCTGGATTGGGCAGAGAAGAGGCACTTTTCAGAACCACCAGCAAACACATCATTCTGATGCTCTTACCTCAGGCATACAATACCAGAATAAAAATCATCAGCCTTCACACACACCCCCTGTAAACTCAAATTTTGCCTTGCTTCTGCAGTAGCTGCCATTAGTGAATACCAAAGCTGCAAGATGCCTTCTGTACGCAAAGCCATGAGTCCCTTCCCATGTCACTGCTTCCCTGAGCCTGCCTGTGTATGTGAACAGTTTCTGAATTTTCCTTTTTTTGTGGGGGCAGCAAAGAAGAATACAATCTCTTCTCATTTGCTTCCCCAAATTGTACAGGAAGATTGATCATTTTGGTTTCCCTGATGTCCCTGCTCAAAAAAACAAAGTTCAACAGCAACACAGCTTGAGCAATTTTCCCCATGCTGCAGCTGGGAATGTCCCTGCTGGGTGACAGGCACTGGGCGATCCCGGCTGGCTCACAACTGCTACAGGCACCAAAACCTCCAACAAACAACTGCCTGACTTCACTTTTATTCTGCAAATGTCAACAGCAGTCATCAGGGAAAATATCCTCCTTCCCACCCTCCTGCAATGCTCTGGCAGACATGCGACAGCAAATTAAAACTGGATGGCTGAAATTAGCACTGACGAGACTTATGCAGGCAGCTGGGCACAAACACAACCACCCTGATTTTGCCTGCTGTAAAACAGTGGGATGGGACCTGGGTCTGTTCACACACTTGCTCAGAAGCAGGCCAGATGTCCCTGACCTGGGCAGCAGCATCCTGCAGGTCTTCACCAGTGCTGCTTAAAGCCACCCAGCTGAGTTCCCTGACGCAGGACCGTGGAGCTCTCGGCCTCAGGTGCCACCCTGGAAGATGCCAAAGGCCAGGTCTTTGAAAGCTGAACTGCAAATCCACACCCACAGTTAACTGTTCAAATCTGTGGCTTCACTTTCCAACGCAAGCAGGACTCAAAAACACATCAGTTTTTTAAAGTCTAGTTTGGGATACACACATTATGGAGACCTTGGTCAAGGTTTTTACCTAAGGAAATAATGTGGTTTATGGCAGCACTTAGAAAAAGCAGAATTTTGTTCTGCTCATTAGGTAAGAAGTGTTGCAGGGCACTTGTAATAAACCAGAATTTAAATTTAATCTAAATTGCATTTTTCCAATTACCCTAACTAACACATCATTGATGATTTTTAGGTTTTTTTCCTCACCAAGCTGGAGAAATAGGGCAGTGTCATTCTGCTGCCTGGTTTCAGTTAGATGTAGTTATTTTATGTACAGATTTCCAAGCTCATGAAAGAAGCACAGTACATTCTGACAACTAAATTCTTCCCTGAGTGAATTTGTGACCGAGCCTTTCAAACACATGAAGTTAATTCTGTGCCTGGAGGTTCATCACCAGCTGAGAGCGGGCCCCACATGAGAGTCACCGAGCCGAGGAGCCCCTTTCTGCTCGGTGGTGCAGAGCCCAGCAGGTGACACAGCTAATACTGACCCAAGAGCTGCTTTCACAGCTCTGCTGGAGTTCATGGGAGGCTCCAAGCCCCCAGAGTTTGTGTGTTGGACTGGGATGGAGTTTAAGCACTGCTAATCCACAGAAAACAAGCAGCAAACCAAGTCTTCTCCCACATACAAGAGCTCAGCCGTATCCTCCTGCTCTCAGTGAAGCATCACAGCACACACTCACAGACCTGTCAAACATGACACCTACACTATCAACCATGAAACAGTGATTCAGCACAACAGTGGCAATTACAAAGCTTAGTAACAATCACCTCTTCACACAGAACTTTTTCACCCTTGCTAAATTAACACCAGAAATATCTGGGTCAGAATGGACAAGTTCACCCCATCTCACCTGGCACCCATTTCAAAGAGAATGGCCAGTAAAAATAGAACAGGACTTGCTAATAATTTTTTCAGTGTACACAGATTATGGTGAAAACTCAAAACAAACCAAAGCAAATTAGAAATGGAAGTTGCAGAGGAGGGGGGTCCCTGAGGACAGCAGTGCTCAGCCAAACCTGGGCTGCCAACAAGAACAGCTCCATGGAGCAGAGCCAAGTGGTTGCCAATCGACTGCACCTACAGGCCTGGCCTCCCAGTGACTGCTGGTTCTCAAGTGCAATATGGGAACAGAAATAGAGCACAAGTGAACTGAAAGAGAAACCTCACTCTAAATATTCCCACTTGTTTCTATTTTCCTCCCCTTGGTAGCTCCATACCAGGAATTTTGTTTCCCTAAGGCAGAGAAAGTGGTTTATATACACTCTCTGAGGCTCACTGCTAGTTTCTTTCTGAAGGAATCTCTTACCCCTTCACAATTCTAATTTTCTATTATGATTTTCATTTGATCAGTGTTTATATTGCACTCCCTGATGCTCTGGCCCAAAAGGCCTTCAGCCTCTTGTCAGGTCAGCAGTGTTGCCCACTTCATCATCTGTCTGCTCCTTTGTGTCACACACACACACCCACAAAGTGATGATGGTCCAGTGTAAGTAATTCCATAACTCAGCCTGTTTGCACCAAAATGTGCTGTTTACTTGACTTTGAGACATAATATTGGATTCTGAAAGATTTGCCTCTTAATGAATGAGGTTATGGAGATGTTTGTTCAGCACATGCCACTCATCATTATGACATACAAGTCATTAAAGTTATTAAAGGTGGAGTCACAGTGATGCTCATAGTTCAGGTTTTCCATGAAGAATCCCTACTTTCAATTACTTGCAACTGCAACAAACTGCAGCCCTTACAGCTGGAGCTTTCAGTGGCAGGCAGCTGGGCATGAGCAGCCTCTCCTTGGCCCTTGGAGTCAGGAAATGTGGTCCCAGTGTTTCTCCTGCCTGCCTTGCCTGTGCAAGAGGCTGCTTGTGTTCAAGTATTGAAACCAGGAGGGAAGGAGCCCCACAAGAGGCCACAGGACCCCCACACAAACAGTCTGCAAATAAGCTGTTCCCACTTGGCTCCATGTAGATCCCTGCAAGAATCAGGGTAGCAGGGGCAGCCTCAGCTCTTCCCCTGCCAAGATGGGTACACAGCTCTCTGCCTAATTCCAGACAGAGACAATTTTACATGTACCTATGTCCAGTGTTATTTTGCCAGAGTAATGATGAATGGCACATCTGTAAGTCCATTCACCTGGCTCCCAGATCACACAAAGAGCCACTGTAACTTCAGCTACATGGTTCTCATCCCACTTGGGAAATTCTCTACAAAAACTGAAAAGAAAACTAACAACTTTGTGCAAAGCCCTAACATTATTTTAACATGTGTACTGTAGTTCTAAACAACTTCACATGCTGTGGTATATCACAGCAGTGTTTACATGGAATGCCCTGCCCCTTGAAACCAAGTGCTTGCATTAGACCACTCTGTGAGAAAAGTTTGGCTAAGCCCAGTGATGCATTTATCTATTTAAAGACGCTTTTTAATTCTGAACTTGCACTGCTGCTCAAGCTTTGAGCAGACTAAGCTGGGGATTACTGCATTTTAAGTACTGTTCAAAGCCAATGGAAGAAAGGCTTCCAAGGAGCTGATCCCAAGCAATCTAGCTTGATTGAACCAAAACCAGCTGTGCAGAACTGCCAGCACCCAGTAGTCCTCTTCTACTCTCCCAGGATTTGCTGGTGCTTCTGTAAATGATTCTCTATGCAGTTCATATCAGGCACAGTTTATACCCCTCCAAATTCCAGTTTTAGTCACTGTAGATGAATTACCCAGTTCCAAACAAGACAAGGAAGCAATATAAAAAAAAAAAAAAGAAAGAAAAATCATCACTAATTATAGCTTGTGCTGCCACCCTTCATGTCTAAGGGTTTCACATTTTTTCAGCCTGATTTTGAATTTCCCATCAACAGATCATATGCCTTAACTAGAGCTGGTTCAGAACAGATGGGGTTTGAACAGATGAGTAGAAGCTTTTCCTATGTTTGCATTTATTTTAGTGGTCAGTCGTCTCACTGGGTCACCTCAATATAGCTGACCCTAACTATTCCCCCCGCATACCTTAAAGCAAAACAAATCCCGCAGCTTATGTCGGGAGGATTATACATGAACACATTCCAAGGAGCAGCAGTTTATAGCTCACATGACATTTTACTGCTGCCCTCGCAGAGGTGGATGAGCACCAGGAGCTGTTTGGGCAGGAGACATCCCCAGTGGGCAGCAGAACCTGTGCAGAGCCAGCCTGACACACCGGAGCACACAGAGCCCGGCATTAGCGGCGCTGGACATCGGCCAAACCTCATCTTATGTAGGTCCCAACAAGGGTAACTTTTACTCAGATGAACGTCTGTAAGCCATAAACCTATTTACTCTAAGGAGCTAAAGGATTTGAACAAAGAATTCCATGCCTCAAACCTCACTCAAATTCGCTTCCCCAAAGCTCAGCAGGGCTGGCCTGATGTGCCCAGCCCCACGGAGGGGTTTGGGCTGCACTTCAGGCTGTGTTTACATTGAGCTTTCACTTTTTTGGGGGGCATCTCTCAATAGCTCCAGCATATTACATTACCTCAAGCCAAGATAGTAACACAGCTTGCAAACAGCAGTTTCTGCATTGCCAGACACTTAACTAGATGGTAGATTTATACCATTGTTCATGTTGGGTTCTTTAAAAAAAGACATCAGGAATATACCTCTAAGTGTGTATTAAATATAGCACAACCCAAAAAAAGAAAATAGTACTGTGGTCTGCTTTTAATGAACATCATAAATTCTTTTTCAAGGCTCAATTGACATAAATGGAATTTAAAAAAAAAAGAAGCAAGCAAATGCCTCCTCTCTATCATACAGGAATTCATAACATTTGAGATTAAATCCATGTGGGAAAACAGTGCAAGAACAACAGCAGTTCATGCAATTGAAATCCCCTTGAGTGGTTCTGCCTCACTATATGCCTGATTTAGTGCTTTTGTCTTCTAATTTTGTTTTCATATAATTTGTTAGTATGTAGCACTGATGAGCTGTGGCTTAAGCCAAGGGAACTCAGATGACTACAACATGCCAACCACACACGCACCTGAAATGGATTTTTTGCAGTCTGGGTTGCACCAGAAGCAGAAAGAAGCAGAAAACAGAAAAATTTCTCCAATAATAGGAAGTCAAGATCCATTCTCAAATCTGCTCTATTTTCAAGAATTCCCCACAAATTCCTATGGAAGAATGCTTAACAAAAAAAAATTAAAAAAAAAAGAACTACAACACCGGAAAACATAAACAAGCAAATGCTGGTGTAAGCACCCTGGTAAATAATCCTAAAGACATTTCTATTTTAATTTTTTTCTTATTGATAAATATTCTGTGATCAAAAAGGTGAACTTTGCAGTAGCAAATGAAGTGACATGAAGATACTGCTATACTCTGACAGACAAATTTATGCCCTTCTCAGCAGCAGACCCTCCCTAAGAACCTGTACAGGGAAACTGGCAAAATCAGAATCCACCTTTTTTGAAAAGCAAACCCATCCACAAGAGGGGAAAAGAAAAAAAAAAGAGAAAAAACATTTCTGCCTTGCCTGGAAGGAAACCTTTGAAATGCAAAGTGAGGAGGAAGACCCAACTTGTGGGTAAATAGCACAGTCTTGGCTTCTGCACATCCCAAATCCTGCTACAACAAAGCATCAAAGCACTACAAAAAACTTCACAGCAGTGGACACAAAGATAACTGAGCCAAAAGCATGCAAGCATAACACTAATAGACAGATATTTCTGGACTCTGGAGTTAAATTAGCTAGCACTAAAACAACCACACTGCTGTGTCCTAATCAGCAAGAAGAAACTTCTTTTTTTTTTTCATTTTGCTAAATTGGCCAAAACATTCCGTTAATTCAGCAAATAGCTTTCAAGAAAACAAAGTAAGAATTCAAGGCAGAAGTTGTCTTGCATTTGGTTCAAGATTTGAAGCAGCACTTTGGTTCTTGCATCTCTGAATTAAACTTGTGTAAAATGGAGTTCTCATGCCATGGGATTGGTTTCTTCATATTTAATTCAGTGTTTTAATTCAGTTTTCAGGGGGTTATGAATGAACCTCCCCTTCTTTCAGGCTTTGGACAGGTGACAAGGCCAGCATGTTCAGACTTAGATTTGTCATTTGTTTTAAGGCTGTTCCATCTAAAATTTGTATCTTATGCTGACATTCACATCCCAGCTCAGAGACTGACTGAGAGCTGTGGGCCCTCAGTACCTTGTCACAGCCTGTCCTTCTGGCTGAATATCCACCGACTCCACACCTGGAAGGGCATCTCCAAGCAAGACAGAAATACAGCTGGGACCCTTTTCTGGGGCCAGTGATCTGGTCATTCTTCTCTGCTGCAGGAAAGTCACATCCTCTGTGCTAAACCTATCAGCCCTGTGTTCTGAAAGAAGTGCTCTAGAAATCAGTATTTCTCCAGGGACTCTCACCCTTGATTGCAAAATTTTCTTCAGGAAATGAGGAAGAAGTTTCAAAATACAGTACTTTAAATCCACTAAATATTAAAATAAATGGAAGTTCCTTGCTGTTTCAGAATACCAAAGTGACATTTTAAGTGCTTGGAGAACTTCAGAAATCAGTCACTCATGTTCCATAATGGTTTTGCAAAGTCATTTGGCACAGCAAGTCGCAAAGCAGGAGCAGTGTAAGCTCCTCAGAACATTCAATACTTGTCTAGCCTATACCCAAACAGAGCTCTGAGCCACTGGAGCAAGAGATGGGCTGTATCTGCAAGAGAGCTCAGCTTCCCTCTCTCTAGAGGCAGGGACAAAGCCAAGGTGCCTTACTACAGCCCTCAAAGCACAGGAGCCCAACCTGCAAATGCTGCCCTGAGAGAGCAGGCTTCCTGAAGGCTCTGGCATTTCCATGACAGCACACTGCCTCTGGCTCCCAGCACATCAAACTCCCTCTTCTAGCAACAAGGGCAGCCTGCAGGAGCACTCAGCCTCCCTTCTGACCCTTATTCTTCTCAGTTTAGATTTCATCTCAAGTTTACTCAGGTAGCTCCTTCCTCTGTGTTGTCTAGGTAACAGGTGGAGAAAAAGTTAGGGATAAAGAAAAGAATGGAACAGACTTTTGTGAATGTCATAGTCCTAGTCCCAACAGAAAAATGTTCCTAAAGAGTTAAATGTCACCAGGCAAGGGAGACAAGCAAGAGGAAAAGCTGTATTGCTAATCTCCTATCAGAACACCCACGCAGTAGGTGGGGGACTATAACCAACAGATTTATTTCCAGTAGGGATAAGTAAAAGACTTATTTGTATTTTAAATTAGCTATTATTTTTATTTTAAGACTCTTGTTTCTACTCCTTATGTATTTCACAAACACTGGCTTATCAGACATGTGCAAGTTCTCTGCCTAAAGCTGATTCTTTAAAGAAGTGCAGCTGTTTCCTAGAACGGGGCAGATAGACATCTTGCACACAAGCCATGGAAATCTTTCCTTCTCTGACATTTCAGGAGAAATTATGTAGAGCAGCAGGGCAGAAGAGCTATAACTGGACCAAGATATCCAGGAGATTACAAATGAGCAGCCCTGGGCAGCAGGAATAAGATCAAGAACTAAGCGGGGGCAGGGCAGTGGGGAAGGAATGTGTTTGGAAATGAGATGTCAGTTGGAAAAGAAGCCTGTGCCCAAGAGAACAAGCTCCCTTTCTGAGCTGGAACCAAATCCAGGAGTCCAGATTCCCAGTATCTCACTACTGCCAGCAGTAACCACGCAGTCCACGGACCAGCTCTGTTCCTCTCACCCTCCCAATTAACCAGGAAGGGGATGACAAGCTCCTGCCCCTTATTTCACAGCACAGAAAACTACTGCATCACCCCTGCATGCATCATTCTCATTTTTGCTTTCCATGACAGCTCTCTACAAAGATCTTGCAAACTTTTAGGCCCACTCACACCTAACAACACTCTGAAGATCATTGCTCAGGCTGCAACAACAGTGAGCAATTCAAAATCAGGAAAAAATCTGAAATAAAAACCAACTGTGGGATGGAAAACCTTTTGGCTCTTGCCCATATAACCTTTGATTCCTCATGTACCAGCTCCCAACAGCTTGCTCAATGTGTAGCAGCAGCAGGGATCAAGCAGCTGGACACAAATTTTATTTTCTTCATAGCTCAGTGCCTGATTGAACTTCTCCACACACCAGACTTACTGTGGAAAATAAATCCTCCCTTTTCCAATAGCTACATGGAGGAACTTTATGTTTATAAACCACAAATTGGCCAGAAAGCAACAGGCTGCTCCCTGGGACTGGTGTCAGCACCTGTCAGCTCCTCGGCAGCCGGGCTCCGGCGCCCAGCCCGCACCGAGCCTTCCCCACGGAGCCAGGCCATGGAGAAGCCACTCAGATTTCACACACCAGCCTATAGTTAGTAACTGAACCATCAAGGTTAAGCCTTGGGTGTCCTTCAGCTCTTTGTGAGATTTTTGACATGTGAGCAGGAAGCACAGGGCAGCTGCAGTGCTCAGCGCTGGCAGAATCGAACACCTCACACACAAACAGTGAAAATGCAGCTCCTGCAGCTTTACCCAGTGATGTGCAGCAGGGACTGCTGCCTTTGGGGGTTCAGGAAAGAGCTACAGTGACTGATGATCCTGTCTCATTTTCAAACAAAACCATGAATCACAGGAAAAGCAAGAATGCTTTTAAATCAAAGGAATCATCAAGAACACTTAATTCTCTCTCAGGTTTCATATGCATATGGTTCAGCCACCAAAAACCTGAATCACTCTTTTAAAAAAAAATTAATTTCAAAATCATGTTATTACAGCTGTCCCATAAAATACTGTAATGGTACAAAGTCATTTTATAGGGACAGCTGTGATAATATATCATGCTTGCAGAAAATCTCGAGCCAAAAGTTGTGCTACAGTATTTGCTTGATTTTTACTTATATTTTCTCTTTTATGTGTTCTCCCATTAGCTGTACAAGTAAACTGATGATAAAGCAATATCAAACCAAAACTGACTGTCTATTTTGGCACGGCATGAAAATCTGCAGCACTCTCCTCCCTGTGCCCCACACCAAGTGCCTGACATTTTTCTCCTGTAAATAAGGATCTTGTCCAGGTTATGGGCTAGAAGAATGTAAAGGGAAAGGTCTGAAATATTCAGACAGAATTCTGAAGCTTAAACTTTCAACATAGTTCTCAAAGCAACACGATGATATCAGTTCACAAATAGCTTAAGCAGAAGTCCAGCACAGTGGTAGTTGTCTCAGGCTACGTAACGGGCCCTTCAAAAAAGTATGAAGTAACAGAACTGAAATGTATTTGGCAAGATGCCAGCACCCAGATGAGATCCCAGCCTCACAGATATGTACAGTACACAGCAATTCATCAGCTCATACTATGTGGCACTGACATTTCTTCTGTCAAACCAAAAATAGCTTTAGCAAAAGTAAATTGAGCCCCACATGTGGAGCCCGGTAAGGCCTCAGCATGTTACACAAACTGCAATACTTCCCAAAAAAAAACCAAATCAAACTCAAGTTGAGGAACAACAAATGACACTTTCATATTCATCAGCAGCGAAGAAAAAGCTTTCTGGGAAGGAAGAAGACTCAGGGTAGGGATTCAGAAAACAAAAACCACACAACTGCTTTCCAAGTAATGCACAAGGAAGTACCAAAGCAGGCAGGCTTCCTCCCAGGATGCAGCACGTCACCACAGTTTCTCAAGCCTTCAAATTCCACGAAGACCTGGAGGATCATGTCCTACAGAAGGGTACGTGCTGGCCCTTTGCATACAGCCCATCCACCCAAGCTGGAGGAAAAACACAGAAACCCTATCAGAGGCCAGATTCTAAGTAGCAGCTTCGATGGGTCAGAGGAAAAAAAAATGGAAATTTAAAAAAAAAAAAGTTAAGCACAGGAATAGAAGCACAAAACTCACTTCAAGAATTTAGTTATTCAAGCAGAAGAACCCTGATAATCAGAGTTAACAGTGACTCAAACCTCCACCCCTCCTGGGTAACTGAAACCCTTTAGAGCTCCAGTATTTCCATGCTGGACTACATAAATGAAATTAAGACATCACAAATATGCCTTTGGTGGCCAAAGAAGGACATGAAGGTGTCTATGAAGGACATCTGCTAGTCCACTTTACAGAACATGGCTTCTCTGACCAGAAGAACCCCAGTGACCACCTCCTTAGGTCTCCAGTGGAACACAAGATGCCAGACTGCCCTTGGATTAAAACTCCTGCTTTAGCCTGTTTTGCCAAAAGGTTGCTTTAGCCTGTTTTGCCAAAAGCCCAAATTTCAGCATTAAATTCTCTGCTAGGGCTGGAGTGGGCTTCAGGAAGTTCTTCATGTACTTGGTGCAAGCTCTCTGCACTAGGAAGTGACACAAATCACACCACTGCACCACTGCCAATTGGCAGGGTAGCTTCAGCCCCACAGCCAGGACAGGCAGAGCTCACAGAAACACCCTGTCAAGCTTAGGCAGGGGGAAAAAAAAAGGGAAAAAAAAAGAATGAATGAATAGCATTCAGAAGAAGAGCACTCCCTTAATCTGTATTTGCATAGCCACTAATACAACAAAGCCCATGAAGAGTTCAGTTTTTAAACAATATCACAAGGCAAATATTTTCCTGCTGGCGCCTCTGCCATCCCCGAGGAGCCGGAGCTGCCAGCCGTGCCTCACACCTGTCTGGTCATGGAAGGGTAAGGAACAGAGGACTCCCCACAGGACTGGGGCTCCTGCACACACCAAGGGTAAGTGGTTTAGCACATCAAGAAGGTGTCTCACTCCCAAGGAGGAGGCAGAAGCAGAAAGCAGGACAATGACCATGATGAAATAACATCTGCTCCCCACACGTGATTCACAGGCAGGATCATTTAATCATAAAGACCAACACTCTCATATTCTCAAAGTACCTTGAGGGACTTCTCCCATCCAAAGGCACTCTAGACTTTCAAATTCTGAAAAAGCTTTAGAGAAACACATTGACTTCAGAATTATCTTTTACTCTTCATCTGTCTGCTCTGTGAAGAACCCAAACAGAAAAAAAAAGGCTTTTGAGACATCTCATGACTACTCCAAACACAAGTGTTTGCTACATCTACAGCCTGCCCTGGTCAATCAGTCACCTCTTGCAAGAGACCAGACTCTGTCTCTTTTTGATGTCACCAGCATCCCCACCAAACCCAACATTAACATTTAACCTACTTGGAAAAGTTTATTTAGTGGGAACCCTGCCACTCTGAACAGCTCCCTTAACCTGGGTACAACCCCCTGAAACTCTCAGCAAAATGCAAAGCACACACCATTCCTGGCTTCCCAGTCCTGCCACCTCCCTACAACTTGGTCTGGAGATTGTGTGGGCTGAGGGATGAGGGCACTTGAAGGCTGTCCTGGCTCACTACACTCACTGGTCCTGTGATCACCACTTTGACATGAAGAAGGTGGGGTAAACAGGGTGGGGAAGAGGTTGATCCAATCTCCCCTTCTGGCAGCAGTCCGTGCAGATCCAGTATTTCACAAACCACATCCCGAGTTGGGCAGTCACCACTGTTACCCAACTCACATGAGACAAAATCCTATTTCTCAAATCAGAAATGCAGAAATCTGATGTGATATTTGTCAAGCAAGCACATGTTTCAGGTTTGAAACCACTTTATATGGTGAAACCTCTCTGTATAAAGACCACTTTATAGGGTCTTCTATCAAAGGCTGCTGAAATCCCACCAAGGTGCATTGCAGAAATTAATCAGAACACCTCAGTCTGGTTTAAGGTGTTTCTTTTGACAGCCATCCAACACACAGAAGCACATCTGTAAGAGTGCACTGGAACTACCCATACAAGCTTTATGTTCACTTCCAAGGGTTTGAAAAAAATCCAAACAATGACATTAGATCCATTGCCTGGCATGACACTGCAAAGGACATTTCTGTAAAACATCTGTGCCAGCAAAGCCCTGAGCACAGGAGCTATGCACAGGGGGTTTTCAAGGAGTTTGACATAAACTGCACTGGAAATGACTGATGCTGGGCAGATCTGTGAGGGCCTTCCCACAAATGCCATTTGGCATTAGAGGACTGCTCTGCTAGTTGAAATTACAAACTCCCCAGAGGTGCCAGAGAACAGCACTGAAGCCAGGAACTGAGCCAGCAAGCAAAACCACACCAAGCCAATATAATTTGTAACAGGCCTTCATCAAGGCAGCCAATACCTAACCCCAAGAGGTAAAGGAATAAGCCTTGCTGCATTCGCAGGCAGATTGCTGAAATTAAAAATGAAAGACAATGAGAAAAAGAAAACAAGTGAACATGCTGACAGAAAGCTAACATGCTCTTTGTGGAGAGCCTCCTGCCCAGGGCAGCAGCCTGGAGGCTTCACAGAGCCTCAGGCCGGGGGTCTCAGAAACACAGAATCAATCAGGTTGTAAAACACCTCTGAGGTCACTGAGTGCAACCTATGACCAACACCACCTTGTCAACTAGATCATGGAATTAAGTGCCATGTCCAGTCTTTCCTTAAACACCTCCAGGGATGGTGACTTCACCACCTCCCTAGGCAGCCCCTTTCAATGTTTAATTACCCTTTCTGTGAAGAAATTCTTCCTAATGACCCACCTAAACCTCCCCTGGTGCAGTTTAAGACTATGTCCTCTCATCACTTGCTCTGTGGGAGAAGAGCTGACAACCACTACACTCCACTCTCCAATCAGGAAGTTGAAGAAAGCAAGAAGGTTCCCCTCGAGTCTTTTTCTCCAGGCTGAGCCACCACAGCTCCTTCAGCCAGTCCTTGCGCTCCAGACCCTTCCCCACTGCGTTGTCCTTCTCCGGACAGGCTCCAGACTGTCACTATCCTTCCTGAATCGAGGGGCCCCTCTCCCGGCACAGAGCCGGGGCGTCCCCCGCCCGGCCGATACTCACATCCGCCCCACGCCCTCGTACATGCGGGTCTCGTCCACCAGCATCATCACCTCCGTGTCGGTGAGGTGCGCGTGCTTCTTGGTCTTGGTGAGCTGCTCGATCTGCAGGTCGGCCAGTTTCACCTTCTGCTGTGTGTCCATCACCTTGGCCTGCAGCTCCGTGAAGGCCTGGACAGGGGAGAGCGCTGGGGTGAGGAGCGGCGGGGGCACAAGCGGCCCCGGGCCGGGAGGACCGGCCGGCGGCGCCGGGACACGGAGGAGGCCACGGAGGAGAACACACAGTGGGCAGGACACACAGTGGGAGGGTGGGACACAAAGAGGGAGCGCACATGAAAGAGAGACACACGGGCGGGGGGTCTCACACCTTCTTCAGCTCCAGATCCACGGGCGCCGCCATCTTGTCCGCGCACGGCGCATGCGCGGAGGGGCGGGGGCAGTCAGGGCTCCACCCGCGGGCGGGACGCGCTGTGGGACCGGCCCCGAGCGGGCTGGGGGCTGCTGTGGGACTGGCCCCTGCCCCGGCACCGAGCGGGCTGGGG
>JAYDZK010000039.1:2589915-2605434 GCA_034509185.1 Euphonia xanthogaster | reverse complement strand
GGCGGCCGGGCGGGGCGGGGAGGGGCTGAGCGACCGTCCCGCCCCCGGCAAGGGCTTCCCCCACCGCCCCCGGGGGCGCCCCGCTGCGAGCGGGACTAGGTCCCGGGACCTTGGCCTGGGCCCGGTGGGTTCTCCTCGCTCCAGAGGCGGGCCAGGGACCCAAAAGCCACCGCCGCCCCGGGACCGCTCCGCTCTGCGGCCCGCCGGGCGGTGAGAGCCCGGGGAGAAAAGGCTTTCTGCAGAACGCGGAGGGCAGGAGATGGCCAGGGGAAAGCGTGGCCCCAGCCAGCGGGAGAGGAGGCGGATCCCGATGGTCCCCGTGGCCCCAGACCCTGGCTGGCAGATGTCCGAGGCGGCCCGAGGGTGCTGGGGAGCAAGTGCACGTCACAAGACGAGCATCAGGTGAGAGGCAAGACCTCAGGAGTCAGGGCTGCACCTCTTCCTGGCCTTGGGGATGGGATGACCCTCAGAAAGAGGACAGACTGCCACTCATGTGCCATTGCACCAGCGGTGGGTTGGGGAGGTGGTGGCAATCTGAGATGGCAGCAGAGACCCTCTCTTGTCCCCAAGGCCCCATTTGTGCCCCTATGCTGCCCAAGTGATTGAGTCACAGCCTCATCTCACAACATCCCCCCAGCCAGCCACTGTCATTGTCCCTATCCCAGCCTGTTGTGTTAGGGCACTGCCAGAGCTTCCCCATGTCCTTCACCATGCTGGCAACCATGTGCTGTGTTTGGCCCTGTCCTCAGCACAGGTGACACACAGAAAATGTCACTGATATCAGTGCCAGGGGGGTGCAGGGTCCTGCCCCAGCTCTCCTTTGGGCAAGCAGAGGTCCCTGGTCAGTTCCTCGAGGTCCCAAGCCCCCAGCCCATGGCTGGTTTGGGCTCAGCTAGGCATGAGCAAATATTCCTGCCATTGTTGTTGCTGTCTCCAAGGAATAGCACCGGATCTGGCACCCCCCCGCTCACACCCTCCTTCTTGCTCAGACTTGACTTTTGCAATTGTTTGCTGGATGTTTTTCCTTCCGCCTCCTCCGGCCATCAGGAGCCCAAAGCCTTTGGCAGTGGAGCGAGGTGGTGGCACGGGCGAGGGGCTGTGTCCCTGGGCAGTCCTGCACACTGGTTCCTGGGGAGGCCCCCATGTTGGGATGGAATTTTTTGCCCCTGCCAGTCCCCCACCACATCCCGAAGGCCAGGCTGGGTGTGTGCAGGCAGTGTTTGAGGGCAGCATTTGCCAGCTGCCCTGGCACCTTGGGAGAGGGAGGCACCAGCTCACGTCAGCTCCAGGGCGGCAGCTGGCACAGAGGACTGGCAGAGAGCAAGGGGGAGGGATGTGTGCAGGCTGCTGACCTGCCTGTCTCTGCTTCCTGCCTCTGCCTCCTGCTGCCTCTTCCCCTCTGACTCCCACAGCCTGCCATGACCCCTGCCCACCTCCTGCAGCCCCTCACAGCTTCCCTGCCCGTGCCAGCTGCCAGTCATGCCCCATCTCATGCTGCTGAGGCGGCCCCCGCAGGAGGCAGACGTGAACCCCGGGAAGGTTTGGGTGTCTCAGGACATCCCTGATGCTCTTTATCAACAGGTCCTTCTGCCAGGGGCATCCCCATGGTCCCCACCCCAGTTAAGGGCATCCCTGCACACACCATGGTACCCGCTGGTATCGCAGGCAGCCTGGACACCCTGGGCCAGATCCTCGGCCTTAGTTCCTGCCAGGCAGGTACCGGGACCTCAGGAAACCACGTTCCCACCCGCCCTTCCCCAAAACGTGACTCTGCCGTGGTGGTGCCTGGCCCTGCTCCAGCTGCTCCTGGGGCTGGATCCTGCCGTGTCCAGCGGGCTCCAGCACAGCCGGCCGGTGCCGGAGCCGTGGGTGTTTGCGGTGCCGCCGCCGTGTTTGCAGTGCACACACCCGCGGTTTGCTCCGGGGGGGCCGAGCACCGTGGCGGTGGGCACGGCACGGGCACAGCGAGCGCCGTGGCTGCTCTCTGCTGGCAGCGCTGTGCAGGCCCTGCCATGTCCCTGTCCCTGCCGTGCCACGCTGTGCATGGCATGGCCCTGCCATGTCCCTGTCCCCTGCTGTGCCCACGTCCTTCCCCCTCCATGGCTGCAGCTCACACAGAAGCCTTCTGAACAGCGGCACAGCCCCGAAGCCCCCCCAGCCCTTGCTGTCAGCCCTGCCGCTGGCAGCCCCTTATTTCCCCACTCTGGATTTGCTCGGCGGTGCCACATCCTTCCCCAGAGCATGTCCCCATATCCTCTTTCCCAGGAGGAGCTGCCATGGGCTGTGCCACCCCTCCTGCCATGGGCTCAACATCCTTGCACAGGCACAGATACTGCCACCAGCTCTCCAGGGCTGGCCCTGCCACCCCCTCACCAGCGCCTTGCAGGGTGCAGACAGGGCTGGGAGCACAAGAACATCCCTGCCCACCCAGGTCACCTGCAGGAGGCAGGTGGGTCCCCTGGTCCCTGGCCCAGCTGGACAGCTGGACGTGGCAGGACACAACCATACTGGGACCCGTGGGGCTGGGCCTGCTGTTTTGGGATGCTTGTTTTGGGCTTGGCTCCTGTGTATTGGTTTGTGGCCAGTTTAAACCAGTTCACAGCTGTTAAAAGGTGTGGGATGAGTGGGATCCCGTGAGTGCTGGAGGGGAGCTCACGTCTGTGGCTGCCGGTGCCGGTGGCCATGCGAGCCCACATGCCCGGGGCGGGTGACATGGCTCTCCGGGCAGCAGACAGCTGCTCACAGCCCAGACTAGAGTGCAGCAGCCCTGGAGCTCCCTCCCAGGCTTTCGGCTGCAGCATCTTCCCCTCCAGCACAGCCACAGCGGCGCGGCGAGCATGTGCCGCCCTGCAGTGGGAGGAGAGGGGGGACGTCACCTGCCCGCTGCTCTTCATCCAGCTCAACCAGCTCCTCAGCACCCCGGCGGGGCTGGAGTGGAGGGAGATGGCCAGGTAGGCACACCTGCGAGAGCCAAGCTGCTGGGCCACGCTTTGTGAGCCCAGGGCATGTCCTGAGGCTGGCCGCTCCCAGCCTCAGCCCCAAGGCAGGGCTCTGCCCCGCCGGTGCCCAGCTGGGCTGACTTAATTTCATGGGAGAGGGCAGGATGTCAGGCGGGCCAGGCTCAGCGCCCTTCCTCCTGCTCCTCTCTGTTGCCTCTCCAAGGCTCCAGTGGCTGCGCTGCGGCTGGGATGTCCCCGTGCCCCCTGACACTCCCTCCACCCCCGGGCATGGGGACACGGGCCACGGGAGTCTGGGGACAGCACTGGGTCGGAGTGTCTGTGGGGCCAAAGCCGCCGGGCCGCGGCTCTCCCCGGCAGCCAGCCCCGCTGTGCCCGCACGCTGCCCCCGGCAGGAGCCTGCAGGGCTGGGGCACGCTCTGCCCGGGCAGCACGGCCAGCGCCCACCCACGGGGACAAAGGGAAGCTCTGTCAGTGCCCCGCGCTAAAATATTTGGCACGGCCCGAGCGTGAAAACAGCTCAAGACACTTCTGTTCTGACTCCAGCAAGCGTTGGTAACGGCAGGGCCACCCCCAGCCCCAGCACAGCTGGGGGATGGATGGGCTGGGAGCGGCCCTGCCGAAAATGCCTGGGGGTGCTGGTGGGTGACAGATGGGACATCAGCCAGCACCGTGCACTGGCAGCCCAGAAAGGTGAGTGTGTCCTGAGCTGCACCATGGGCAGCAGGGTGAGCAGGGGGTACTCCCTCTGTTCTGCTTTGTGTGGGACTGCCCTGGGGCACCACATCCAGCTCCTGTTGAAGCACATCCAAAGGAAGCCATGGAAATGATTCAAAGGCTGGAACAGCTCTGTAGGGACAGCTCTGCTATGGAAACAGGATGAGAGAGGTGGGGAGTTGTTTAGCCTGGAGAAGACAAGGCTCAGGGGAGACCTTAGGGCCTCTTCCAGTGCCTGAAGGGGTGCAAGAGAGCTGGAGAGGGACTTTGGACAAGGGACTGGAGTGACAGCACAAGCAGGAATGGCTTCCCAATGCCATAGATCGGTGTTATATGGGATATTGGGAAAAAATTCTTCCCTGTGAGGGTGGTGAGGCACAGATTGCCCAGAGAAGCTGTGGCTGCCCCATCCCTGGAAGTGTCCAAGGCCAGGCTGGAAGGGGCTTGGAGCAACCTGGGATAGTGGAAGGTGTCTCTGCCCATGGTGGAGGGCTTGGAATAAGGTGAGCTTTAAGGTCCCTTCAAACCTGAACCATCCTGTCAGCTCATTACGGATGGAATTCCCCTGATCAGACCTTAGAGAGGTGTGGGTCTGCAGGAATGGGGACATGGCCACTCTGTCTGCCCAGCTGCCCCTACACCATGAACCAACTGCAGGCCCCTCTGAGCCACCCAAACCCCTCCCTGCCAGTGCCAGCCCCATGCCAAGCTCAAAGATAGACCCAGGCTTTAGCTCCCACTGCTGGCACGGGGCACAGGGCCTGCCCTGCCACTGACCCCCCACATCTCCCTGGGCAGGTGGATCAAGTTCGAGGAGAAGGTGGAGGACGGTGGGGAGCGCTGGAGTGCACCCCATGTCCCAGCTCTGCCCCTGCACAGCCTGTTCCAGCTGAGGACGTGCCTACAGAAGGGGACAATGCTCCTGGATCTGGATGCCACCAGTTTCAAGGAAATAATTGGTACATGAGTAATGTAAAGGTCATCTCCTGGGATGGGCTGCTCACCAGAGAGGGACAGGCCACCAGGAGGTGCCTATAGGACAGCACTGATGAGTGACAGCTGGGTACCTGATGGGGCTCTCTGCTACTCCAGCTAAGAGGGTTTTCCCCTGGGCAACTCCTCAGCGGGCAGTAAACCAGGGGCACTCAGAACTGTCCCTGTCCCTGATGCAGACAAAGCACTTTCCGAGCAGCCCGAGGAAGCAGAGCTGCAGCCTGCACTGAGGGAGCGCCTGGCAGCCCTCCTGCTCCTCCAGCCACAGCACCAGCCCACAAAATCCCTGCTGCAGCTCCTTGCTGAACTTGGTCTCTCTCCCTGCCGAGGTAGGAAACCCAGCTGTCCCACCAGGTATCCTCCCACCACCTCCAGCCCAGGGCAGTACCCGTGCTGGCTGTTTAACTGCACATGGATTTTGCTGCTTCCTCCCTTTCTTTGCAGGGAAAGGCAAGTCTGAGGCCAGAGCCCAGGTCTCCAAAACGCCTCTTAAGGAGCAGGTACAGCAGCATGGAGCTGGGCCGAGAGCAGCTACAGCATCCTGAATGCCCAGCCACGGCATCCTGAGTACCTGGCTGCTGCATCCCTTTCCTTTCAGCTCAGAAACAGATTCAAGAAGAAGGTCCCACCGGGGGCTGAAGCAGCCCACGTTGCTGTCGGGGAAGTTGAATTCCTGGAAAAGCCCTTCACTGCCTTCATTCGCCTGAGGCATGGGGTGTCCCTTGGCTCACTGGCTGAGGTTTCTCTTCCAAGCAGGTAACAGAGCATGACCGACGGCCCTGTGCCCTCCCCCGTCCCCGTCTCCCCATTTCCTCCCACACCAGAAAAGGCTTTGTTTGTCCAAAGCAAAGGGAATGGCACCCAGCGCCACGGACAGTCCCAGAATGCTGTCTCACTGCTTCCCCTCCTGCTTCTCCCAGCTTCTTAGGAGCACTCCAGAACGGGCTGAGTGTGGAGAATCTGTTGGGCAGCCTGGAAGGGACATCCCCCGGGTCATTCCCGCTGGGATCTGCATTCCCTGTCCTTAGCTGCTTCTGGATGCTCTCCACCTACTGCCGGGAGCTGGGCCTGGCGGCGGGGGCGGGATGCAGGATTTTAGGAGACTCCTGTCCTCCCGCTGTTCTCCTGAGTGCTGAGACGGGGTGCGCGGAGAGGAGCAGGGCAGGAGGTCCTGCTCAGGAATGCATCCTCCAAAGCCGTGAGGGGAAGAGGGCAGTGTGCCTTCAGCTGAGGACTTCCTTAGGAAGTGCGCGGAGGAAGCAGGCGGGGATCAGGAGGGACATTGCCACCTCCTGGTCACTCTGCCCAGAGCACCCGTCCCCAGGAGCTGGGAGGAGCAGGACAGACATCCACCCGCCGCTCTCCTCCGCGGGAGTTGGGTGGCAAGTCCCCGTCAATGCCCCAGGGTCTCGAGGGTTTCACGATGAGCCCCTGCCCTGCATTTTCCTCCCCCGAACCGGAGGGCAGGGAGACCTTGCCTCTACCCATCCCTTTGCCCAGGGTGCCATCCCCTTTGCTGGCCATGCCTGGCTGTCCCACAGGTGCAGCCACTGCCTCAGGGTTGTCTCTCATCCAGATCCATCTCTAGGGTCTTAAGGTTCTCCCATCGCCTTGGTGCAGAATCCCATGTGGGTGAAAGCAATCCCATGTGGCAACTGTCACCTCTCGTCCCTTTGGAGCCAGCTCCAGAGGCCTCCAGCATCTGGGGGTTCTCTCAAGTCCCACTTGCATGGCCAGAGGAGTTTCCCTGCCCCCTCTCTGGGGGTTTGCTCAGGGTACAGTCATTGGAACTGCTTTACAATCTCAGGCTTTCAGGACTGTAACCACTCCTGCCAGCTTTGGAAAGGTGTGGAGGATTTGCGTGGATTGTCCCTCTGGAGATTTTGCCCCATTCTCCCAATTGTGGAATTTTTACCATATTTTATCAAGGGCTCTAAGCTTTCTTTCCAGTCTCCTCCCATGTCCCCAGAGTCCTGTCAAACCTGCTGCCTGTGCTGCTGGCAAACTCTCCTTCCCTAACACACCAGCATCCTGCCTGTGAGCAAAATTCCCAGGAAAATGATGCCACAGACACCTCCAGCTGAGGATTTCTCCTCCTCTGTCCCAAAGACCTGATCTCCCATACCTCCCAGTCTGGATTTCTGCAGACCCTTGTGATCCAGCCAGGCTCCTGGTGTCCCATGGTCTCTGTGAGGTTGCCATGCAGTAGCAGCAGACACTCAGACATGTGTCTTTGTCTTCTGCCCCCAACTCCACTTTTAGGGTGGCAGAAGCCCCCAGGCCTGCCCAGCCCCCATCCCCACATCCCCATCCCTGAGAGAGGCATCCCCTGGAGGGGAGAGGGCTGCTCTGGAGATGTGCTGTCTTGCCACAGATTCCTCTTCATCCTGCTGGGCCCCCCCGGAGTGAAAGCCTACCACGAGGTTGGCAGGGCCATGGCCACACTGCTGACAGATGAGGTGAGCCTGGCACAGCACACAGGGGTGGGATGCACCTGGAATGGGGACACCAGGACTCCTCTGCAGGCTGCACTGGAGGGCAGAGGATGGGGCAAGCTGGTGGCCTCCCTTGCCCAGGATAAAAAACCAAAAGCTTGGGTGGGTTTGCAGGATGTAGGGCCCCTGTTGTCCTGAAGTGGGTGGGTTTGTTTCCTGGTGGTGGCTGCAGGCTGGGAGGAAGGTTCCAAGCAGATGAATGCAGGGACATGGTGGCTAAACAACAGCATCTCCCCACAGCTCTTCCAAAGAGTTGCCCGGCAGGCTGAGCACCGAGAGGACCTCATGGCAGGGATGGAGGCATTCCTGGATGAGCTGATTGTGCTTCCTCCTGGGAAATGGGACCCTGGTGCCCGAATTCCTCCACCAAGCCATCTGCCAGCTCCACACAGGAGGTGGGCCGGAGGGAGGGCACCTCAAACCCTGCCAGCCCCTCTGCAGGGTTCTGCAGGGATAGCTCTGTCAGTGACACTGGAACCTCCACCTCCATGGGGATGAAGCTGCTCAGGAGCCAGGGGCTCCTCCTAGCCAAGCCCCTCCACAGGTCCCTGCTTTGGTCCCCCCTGCTGTTAGTCCTGCTGTTCCACCTGGCAGTGGATGGCAAGTCCCCTCCAAAGGGAACCAATGGGAACACCAGGATGCAGCACTTACATGTGAAATTCAACCTCTGAGCAGGACACCCTAGGCTCTGCCCAGCTCCCCCACTAAAACCAGTCCTGCAAGGGCTGGCTACAGAGCTTGCCAGAGGAAAATCATGGTCGAGTTGGAAAAAACCTTAGAAGATCATCATCTGCCATGTCTCCTCTTCTTCCTGATCTTTCTCCTCTCCATTATCAGGGGATGCACGAGCCCTATTTGCACCCCTGTCCTCTCCCCATTCTCCTTCTCCTGTCCTAGTGTCCCCTAAATGCAGCTGGGTCCTGAGGGTCCCAGACTGCAGCCTGTTGTCTCAGGCTCTGCTCTGCCACAGGACCGCTGTGGACCCACCGGACCAGCAGCCACGTGGTAATGGGGACATGACAGCAGCTGGGGACAAAGCCAGCCCAAGGCACCCACACTCTGGGGAGGAGCTGGAGAGGACAGGCAGGTCAGTGTCTGCAAGGGCAGTGGGAGGTGCAGCAGGTGCTGGATTTGGGCCAGGTCTCTGGTTTCTCATGGGGCCACCATGTCCAAGCCCCTCTGGGTTCCTGTACCCAGGGGAAGGGACAATCCCTTGCTGTGCAGCTCTCTGTGGGGTCTGCTCTGAGACCTCCCTCCCTGCCCCAGGCTTTTTGGGGGGCTGCTGCGAGACATCCGGAGGAAGGCACCATGGTATGGCAGTGACTTCTCCGACGCTCTGCATCCCCAGTGCCTCTCAGCAGTGCTTTACATCTACCTGGCCACAGTCACCAATGCCATCACCTTTGGGGGCATGCTGGGGGATGCAACTGCCAACATGCAGGTCAGTGTGGCCTGGGGTGCCTGGTACCAACCCTGCTCAGCCTGGCCCAGAGAGCCCCTGGGTGCTCACCTCCTACCAGCATCCCCAGGGCATCCTGAGCATGGTCTGAATTCTGCCTCCTTCCCCCGTGGTCCCCAGCACTGAGCCTGTATTCTTCTGTGCTGTTGGGGGGGCAGGCCCCCAACCCTCCTCCCCGCCATGTGCCTGGCACCTGGCACCCCTTCCCTGTATTTCAGGGGGTGCTGGAGAGCTTCCTGGGCACGGCCTTTGCTGGTTTCATCTTCTGCCTCTTTTCGGGCCAACCCCTGACCATCCTGAGCAGCACCGGTCCCGTGCTTGTCTTTGAGCGCCTGCTCTTCTCCTTCAGCCAGTGAGTTCAGAGCCAGGGATGGATCCTCAGCCCAGCATCCCCCAGCTGGAGCATGGGCCATCATCACTCCAGGCAGGGGTCATTGGCAAGGCTTCGAGTCACCCTTTCCCTCAGGGATCACAGCCTGGACTACCTGGAGTTCCGCCTCTGGATTGGGCTCTGGGTGGCCTTTTTTGGCGTGGTGCTGGTGGCCACCGAGGCCAGTCACCTGGTGAGGTACTTCACCCGCTTCACCGAGGAAGGCTTCTGTGCACTCATCAGCCTGATATTCATCTACGACTCCCTGAAGAAGATGCTGAGCCTGGCAGATGCCTTCCCCATCAACTGGCAGTACCGGCTGGACAACGTCACCTCCTACAGCTGCACCTGCAACTTGTCCAGCCCTGGTGAGCCCAAGCAGCCGTGGGCGAGTGGGGAGCAGGAAGCTGCTGCCCCAGGATGCCACTGGGAACCTGTTCCCTGGCTGGATGGGGGAAGGCACTGGAGGACGAGGCTGTTTAATCCCGTCCTTGCCTGCCTGACCACATCGCAGTGTCCTCCACTTCCCTCCATAGTCTGTCCATTGATTCCTGCCTCCCAGAACTGCCCAGGAGCCAGGGCAGTACAGGGATCTAGGGCAGCCTTGGCCTATCTCCTATGCCTCCAGGATAGGGGATGTCAGAGGCTGGAAAGGGGCACCTGGAGGAATTCACTCTGCTATTTCCAGCCCAGTCTGTATATCAGGGCTGTTTTCTGGGGCTTGAAGTCATGACCCTGGAAATGACATGACACACACTGACCCTGGAAATGGGACCTACACCATGCGCCAAAGACATCAGTGCTGGCCAGCTTGGGATCAATGGTGCATCTGAGTGTCCAGTGCTTTAGCCATGCCCTTCACAGGGACATCCCACCCTCAGTGCTCCCTGGGCATCAACCAGTGCCAGGGCCTCAGAGGTCCCATGGGACCCCATCCAGCACCCTGAGCCCTCAGGAAGAGCTTGAGGACCCAGCCTGATGGCAGCATCATCCCAGTCACCCTGATGAAACCAGTACCAATCTGCCCCCCATCACTTTGCAGGTCACAGCTCGGCAGGGAATGACACGTCGCTGCCCTCACCCATGGCCACTTGGCAGGTACAGCCCCTGCTCCCAGGCAGGAGAGGCGCTGGGGTGAGCCCAAGGTGTCCATGTGTGACCCCTCCTCACCACCCACCTTGTCTCTGCAGCCTCCTGCCACCCCAGCAGGGCTGAGCAGGACCCAGTGCCTGGATCAAGGTGGGCATCTCCTGGGCACCAGCTGCCAGTACGTGCCCGATGTCACCCTCGTCTCCTTCCTGCTCTTCGGGGGCACCTTCCTCTTCTGCACCGCATTCAAGCGCTTCAGGAGCAGCCGCTACTTCCCCGTGGGGGTGAGCATTTTCAGCCACCCCGGTGACATGGCCACCTGTCCCACTGGTGTGGCTCTGGGTGCTGCATCTCAAGGCTGCTCCTGGAGCAGCCCCCACGCCTGCCAGCCTGGGCCAAGCCCTCTCCATCTGCAGGTGCGGAAGCTGGTGAGCGACTTCGCTGTCATCCTGGCCATCCTGGCCTCCTGTGCTGTCGATGCTCTCCTGGGCCTGGAGACCCCCAAGCTCCTTGTCCCCAGCGAGCTGAAGGTGCCAGCAGGGTGGGCAGAGCACTGTCAGGGTGGGGGTCTGTGCCCACCATGGTAGCCATCCCACTGTGCTGTCACTGTCCTTCTCATCACTGGCTCCAGCCCTACAGAGGTGCAGGCTGCACCCCAGCAAATGAGAAAGGGTTGAACACAGCTGATCCCATGCACTATAAATAACCTGGCTCAGACCTGCACTGTACAGATCACACTGGAGCAAGAGCCACAAGCTCAGCTCCAGGCTTGGGCTACTCACCCTGGGTGTGGAGCAGGGCTGGCAGTGCCCCAGAGCAGCCAGTGTTCACCACCACCTCCTTGGGCTCACCATCATCACTGCCCAGTGCCACCTCTTCCACCTGCTGTCACAGGCACATGCCCAGCTCCTGCCTTGTAGTGTCCAAGAACAAGACCCTTCCTTCTCTGTCACAGCCAGGTTGTCCTTGTGGGCTGGTGGGTCACTCTGTCCAGCAGCATCCCCAGGATGAGTGAGGATGCTCTTCCACCCCCGAGATGGGGCATCCCTGGGTGCCTGTAGGGCTCCAGCCTGGGCACCTGGGGCTGGTGCACTGCACTGCACACCCCACATGTGGGTGGCAGCTGCCATGACCCTTCTGCTCTCCACAGCCCACAAACCCAGCACGGGGCTGGATCATTTTCCCCTTTGGAGCCAACCCATGGTGGGTGTGCCTGCTGTCTGCAGTGCCTGCTGTCCTTGTCACCATCCTCATTTTCATGGACCAGCAGATCACAGCTGTCATTCTGAACCGCAGGGAGTACAAGCTGCAGGTGAGCAGGGGAACAGGGAAAAGGCAGCACCAGCCAATGGGGAAGGATCCAGGTCCTGGCTGGGAAGCAACCAGGGGAGAGCAGAACCCCAAACTGGCCAGGAAAGTGGGAAGATGCCCCCAGCCCTGCTGCCTTTTCTGCTGCAGAAAGGAGCAGGCTTCCACCTGGACCTCCTCTGCGTCTCCCTCCTGATGGTTGTCACCTCTGTCACCGGCCTCCCCTGGTATGTCTCAGCCACTGTCATCTCCCTGGCACACATGGACAGCCTGAGGAAGGAGAGTGCAACCTCAGCCCCCGGAGAGCACCCCGAGTTCCTGGGCATCAGGTAAACAACAAGCCTGAGCTGACCCCTTTCCCTGCAGCCATCAAAACTGCACAGAGCAGAGACCCTGGGGCCAGGAGGGCAGGTAGGGGGGTGGGCTCCCAAGGGACCCTGGGCACCTGTGACACCTGTGCTGCCACCCACAGGGAGCAGAGGCTGACAGGCCTGACTGTCTTCATCCTGGTGGGAGTCTCTGTCTTCATGGCCCCTGTGCTCAAGGTAGGAAGCCTGGCTGGGGTGGCCTCTTTTCCTAGACAGGGGATGGCTGTACCCTGCAAGGCTGGAGGTTCCTCACCCTGACCCCTTGAAGCAGCACAAGAAGCCAGTGGGGCAGGCAGGGAGCTGTGCCCTGTGTGGGTATGGACTGCACCAAGGGTTTGTGTCCAGTGCCACAGGAGAGCTGGCACACAAGGCACTGTGGCTCCATGTCACCTGCCCATCCTCCCCATGTGCATTGGGGTTCTTGTGCTCTCCAAACACACCCCACCACTACCTCTCCACACTGCCATGTGGATGACCTGGCTGCTGCTGGCTTTCACCTGCTGCCACTGCCGTGCTGGGAAAAACTCCTCCAGTGGCCCTGCATTACCTGTGGGCAGACAGGAAGTCTCTTTTCCTCCACCTCTTTCCTCACCTCTGAGGCTGGTCTCATACAGCCTTTGATAGAGGGTCCTCCCAGCACCCTCAGCTCCCAGCTGGATTTGATGGAAGAACTGTTAGATGGATCAGGAATTGGCTGGATGGTCATGTCCAGAGATTCACAGTCAGTAGCCCAGTGTCCAAATGGAAATGAGTAACAAGTGGTGTCTTTCAACTGTTCCTACTGGACAAATACTGTTAAATATCTCCATCAAGACATAGATAGCAAGATGGCACCAAGCTGAGGTGCAGTGACACGCCTGGGGGCTGAGATGCCATCCAAAGGGACCATGGAGGACATGGGCTCATGTGAACCTCAACCACTGATGCCAATAAGGCCGGGCTGGGCTGTTGGGAATAAAGGAGGCACAGCCTGCGGACGCACAAGCAGGCTTTTACAGGAGAGGGCACAGAGCAGGCACAGACCCCCAGGGGACTGCCCTGCTGATGCCCCACGCCGCTGCCTTGCAGCACATCCCCATGCCGGTGCTGTACGGGGTGTTCCTGCACATGGGGGTGACGGCCCTGAACAGCATCCAGGTGAGCGAGGGAGGGCTGCACTGGGAGGGGGTGCTTTGCTTTTGGTGCTTTTGGGTGGGGAGGAGGGGCTTTGCCCAGCAACAGCTGCCACTGCACAGCAGAGCCTGGATTTCAGCTCTCTGTGGTGTACAGCCTGGCACACAGCTGTCTCCCACCAGGCCCAGGACAAGGAGGGAGAGGAGGGACCTTTGCAGGGCAAAGGAAAGGAAAAAGGAGGGCTCTGGCATGCTGAGCGGCAGGAGAGACTTGTGCACTGCCGGATCAGGCGGTGTGGGAGAAGTGGGACCAGTGGATAGCACAGACTTGCTCTCAAAGCCACTTCCTCACCTGGGAGCTGCAGGCAGAGCTGGGACAAGACAATCCTTTGGTTCTGATGTTGCTGCTCATGTGCCAGTTCTCTTCTTCTCCCAAGAAACCAACAGAGGGGGAAAAAAAAATCCCTATTCCAGAATTATCTACACCACTTTTCCCTCTAAATAGTAGTTTCCTTGCAATTACCCTGCTCTAGATGACAGGCTGGGAAACTCCCACCCTCCCTCTGCTTGGGAAACCCAGAGTTGTGCTCTGGAGGAGGCTGCAGCACTTTCCTGCGAAGTGAGGGGGATCAAGGGGTGTCATCTCTCAATTAACCCTGTAAGGGCAGCTAGAGTCCTTTCTGTCCTTTCTAGAGGTCTGCCTGGAGCACGCTCCCCTGGCCTGGGGTGACAGGGGCACCGGCTCTTACAGACAAACTCACAGACCCAGGCATCAGCTGGGGGTCAGCACAGAGGGCAGGAGGGCCGAAGTGCAGAAATGGTGGTGAAACCCCATCCTGCCGGCCCTCATCTCAGTAGGGAGGGGGGTGAGAACTGCCCAGTAGCTGCACAGGTGTGACCCACCTGCCATCCTCCCACTGCAGCTCACGGACCGTGTGCGGCTGCTCCTGATGCCAGCCAAGCACCAGCCAGACCTCGCCTACCTGCGCCACGTGCCCCTGCGCCGGGTGCACCTCTTCACCGTCATCCAGCTGCTCTGCCTGGCCCTGCTCTGGCTCCTCAAGTCCACCGTGGCCGCTATTATTTTCCCAGTGATGGTATGACCCTCCTCGAATCGGCGGCACTGCTTTGCTGCTGGGCTGGCTGCTGCCCACCCCGGCCCCGTGCACCACCGGGCCCGGCACGGTCCTTTGGGAGGGGACATGAGCGGGTGGCTTTGCCACCAGCCTTTACCCCCTGCTCGGGGGCCGTGCGGCTGTCACCAGGGGCTGAGTGACACTGTTGGGCAAGTATGGTCCCCTAGGGCCGGGAGGAGTGACAGGCCAGCACCCTGGCATCTCCGGGGGTGGCAGAGGTACGTGACAGAGAGACGCTGGCTGTCCCCCGGCCCCAGCCATGCTGACCCGAGCCTGGCCCGGCCGCAGCTGCTGGCGCTGGTGGGGATCCGGAAGGGGCTGGAGCGCATCTTCTCCCCGCACGACCTGAGCTGGCTGGACGGGCCCCTGCCCGGGCCGGGGGCGGCGGGGACACACCCGCGGGAGCGGCCGGAGCAGGGGGCCGCGGCCGAGGAGGTCGGTGCTGTCCTGGGAGCCTCGCTCGGCCTCAGCCGCCCCGGGGCCGAACCGCTGGCGCGGGGGCGCCCGGGGTGGGCGCGGTGCCGGCCCCGTAACCTCTGCTCCCCCCACAGTGCGAGCCGATGCAGCGCCCGGGACCGCAGATCAACCTGTCCGTGAACTAGGCCGGGCGGGCCGGGGGCGCCGGGCCTTCGCTCCGGGCCGGGGCTGCGGGCCCGAGACCCCCGGGGGACCCGAGACCCCCGGGCCACGTGGCCGCGCGGTGACGTCACAATGGGCGTATCCGCTGGAGCGGAGAGCCAGGGCGCGCAGCCTATGGCGGCCCGCTCCCCGAGGGGGCGGGGCCACGCAGGAGGCGTGCCCTTTGCTTTGATTGGCAGCTACGTAACCCAATCATCGCTCAGGACAGACGGGCGTGTGACGGTGCCTCGCGCTGACGGAGTCCTTCAGATGAGTTCGAAGGGGAGGCGGGCCCGGGGCATGCAGAAGCCAATCGAAAGACGCCAAACGCCGTGCGTTGTGAGCGATGTACCTTTCGGCCAATCAAAACCGTGATTCCTGAATGCGCTTTGATCGACAGCTCGCTCGCCTCATCGGCGCCCGCAGCTCCGACAAAGCACATGATTGATGTCCCGTAAAACCAATCATAGCTCGGAAAGTTCAGGAAGCGAGGCCGGGCGAGCGGGGCGGGGCGGCGCACTCTTACCGCCTCGGCGTGCGCTCTCAGGGCAGCATGCTGGGAGCGCGTGACGCGCCCTTGAGTGGCGTGCGCCGCGGCCAATAGCGCGCCGCCCTCGGCCTAGCGCGCCCAATAGGCGTGCGCGGAGCGGCGGGGGGGCGGCGCGGCGGCCGCGGCCGGGTAGGGTGTGAGAAGTTAGTGGCGCTGCCGCGGTGCCGTGAGGGGACGGAGACGGCCGGGCCCGGACCAGCGCGATGCTCACGGACGGCACCGCCGCCGCTGCCGCCGACGAGGAAATCGACTCGGTCGCGCCCCGCGCGCCGCCCGCCGCTGCCGAGCCGCCCGCCGCGGCCGGGCCCTCCCCGCTGGGCCTGCGGGCCGTGCGCCTCTTCGGGGAG